>JAJSRW010000982.1:7500-65899 GCA_022414725.1 Microglena sp. YARC
ATTTAATAATTTTTTGTTTTTTCATTCACCCCACTGAGAGCCTCCATCGCACCCGCATACATACATTCAAGCCTAACCAGTAGCAATGCCATAAACGAAGTCAAAATCAAAATCAGTATCTAAATGTAAATATAAATTTAATAATAATAATAATAATAATATTGATAATAATAATAATAATAATAATAATAATAATAATAATAATAATAATAATAATGATAATAATAATAATAATAATAATAATAATAATAAAAAAAAAAAAAAAAAATCGTATTATTATTTTTATTCTTATTTTTATTTCAGGATAATAATTTTGTTTTATTTATTCCATTCACCCTACAGAGAGCCCCCATCGCACCCGCATACATATATTCATGCCTAACCAATAGCAATACCAAAAACGAAGTCAAAATGAAAATCAGTATCTAAATGTTATTATCATATAAATCCAAAATCCATTCACCATGCAGAGAGCTCCCATCGCACCCGCCACATCAGCAGTCCGCTTAGACATGCGGACCCCCCAGAGGCAGGCCCTCCTGATTTGGCGCACGAGCCACGTCATCGGCGAGCGTCCCACCCCGCCAGGGAGGGCATCAGCAGTCCGCTTAGATATGCGGACCCCCCAGAGGCAGGCCCCCCTTATTTCGCACATGAGCCACGTCACCGGCGGGCATCTACCCAGTCCAGGGAGGCCCCCCTTCCTTCACCCTATAGAGCGGTCACGACCCTTCTGCGTGGTTCCGGCCCAGACCACGCCACCCCTGCTCCTCAGGCCCCCCAACTTCCTACCCGCCGGGCCCCCCACCCCCAGGGTCCCGCACACCAACCTCAAAGCCCCCCACACCACCACACCACTCAGACGGCATCCCCACCCTGCCCCCCCCAACTTCCCACCCGCCGGGGCCCCCACCTCCAGAATCCCGCACGCCAACCTCGCCAGGGAAGTCATTCTGACGCACCTTACGCCCTGCCGCCTGAGAACAAGGAGGAGCTTGTGTTTCATCTAAGTGCCCTCCAAGGGAGGGTGGACGTGATGCGCTCCAATAAGCAGAATTCGCAGAAGCAACAGGTTATGCTGCAACGGGTAATTGCCAAGCAGCAGGAACAGCTGATTGAGCAGCAGGAGCGGCAGCAGCAGCAGAAACAACAACAGCAGCAGCAGCTTCAGCAACAACAACAACAACAGCAGCTGCAGCTGCTGCAGCAACAACAACAACAACAGCAGCAGAGACAGCAGCAGCAGCAGCAGCAACAAAGACAAGCACCACCACCATCACCATCAGCATCTCGACAACAACAGCAGCAGCAGCAGCCAATTCAACAGCAGCGTCTCCTGGCACAGCAGACCCGCACACACAGCCTGCCCCCACGCCAGTCCCTCCCCTCTCTCGACAGCGCCCCCCACTACTCCAGCTGTCACACCCGCCATGCATCCGAGCAGGGGCAGGCCCGCCAGCCTGGCAGCTACAGGGGGAGCGCAGCCGCCAGGCGCCGCCTCTCGGGTGGGCTTAATATGGAAGGCACAGCGCCGCAGCAACTTAAAATGGTAAGATCGGTCTCGGCTAGCACTTTTCCTGCCCCCCCGCACCAACCCACTCAGGGAAGGAGCCAAACAGGAGTGAGGTCTACAGCCTGACCCAGACCCTGAGTGGGGAACAAAGGCACCTGGGAATCCAACCAGCCCCTATAGGCTTCGGTTCCTACTCCACCTCCCCGAGCATCTCCCCCCTCCCAGCCTCCCCCACCGCCCCCCGCCCCCCTTGGGTTCTCCCCTCCCTTGATGATACCACTGCCGTCCCAGCGGCCCCCCCACCAGCCCCCCCCCAAGTCCACCCGCGCACCCAACGCGCTTCCCCCCCATCCCTCTTCTCGCCCGCCAACAGGGCCGCTGCCTCATGCCCACTAAACGGTCCAGCACGGGGCCCGGGTGGGGGACCCGCTCGGCCACCAGCAGCGACAGCAGCAACAGCCACCGAGAAGCTGCTGCCGCCGCGGCTGTGGCATCCACTTCCAAGAAGGGGTATCACCCCAGCGGCAGTAGTGCCCCCCCGGCCGCCGCACCGGCAGCAGCGGCAGCGCGGGGTTCTAAGCAGCAGAGGAAGAGATGCCCCAGCGGTAGCAGTGGCGGCAGTGGTGGCAGTGGGCCCAGCCCCGCAGAACCCGACCCCTCTGCCCAGCGGCTGCCACCAGCGTTGGTGAGCGACGCCGAGTGCCTGTCAGCCGGTTTGGCAATCCGCAGACACAAGGACGACTGGGGCCGTTCCAGCCTAGGACCCCCCCCTTCCTCCCCGGTTTCTGATGTGAGGGTCAAGCCCGCGGAGCCCGGCTCGCTGACCAGGGTCAGCAGGAGCGGTGGGCTGAGCAAAGTGCTGGCACTAGCTGAGGCCAACATGCACAAGAATTTTCTGTTTGGCCATGGTGGTAGTGGTGCTGGTGGTGCAGTCTACTGGGCGCCTAAGTGTTAAGCCTGGGCACACCACAGCACACCACACCACACCACGCATGGGCAGGGGCATCAGGGGCAGTGGGCTGAGCAAGGTACAGGCACTAGCTGAAGCTAACGTGCACAATATTTTTCTGTTTGGCCATGTTGGTAGTGGTGCTGATGGTGCAGTCTACTGGGCGCCTAAGTGTTAAGCCTGGGCACACCACACCACACCAAACCACACCACACCACACTCCGTGTGGACAGGGGTAGCAGGGGTGATGGGCTGAGCAAGGTGATGGTGGTGTGGTCTACTGCGCGCCCAAGTGCTAAGCCTGGTCACACCACACCACACCACACCCCGTGTGGACAGGGGCAGCAGGGCCAGTGGGCTGAGCAAGGTGCTGGTGGTGCGGTGTACTGGGCCTGTGTTTAGCCTGGGCACACCTCCCCGATACTGTATGATATTGTATGGTATTGTAGGATATTGTACGGTATATCCAGGAGGTTTCTGGGGCTTATAATAATAATAATAATAATAATAATAATTATTATTATTATTATTATTATTATTATAAAAATAATTATAACAATAACAATAATAATCTAAAAATCTCCATAGGTGCCTAAGTCGTGGTCAGCTTGAATCCTATGGTTTTAGACTATGGCCTCCAGTCCAAAGACAAATATGTTTTGGCATAAAGTTGCCCAACCACATCAGTTCAATATATAAATACTAAAAATTGGGTTTGCTCAATTGGTGGGAACCAGGTCAAGTGAAACATGCTCATTTTTTTACTACGGCTTTTATAAGGTGAATCACCTTTTTTCGGAAGGAACAAATCAGAGTCTATCACGCTCAAAACAAATTCCATTAAAAAAAAGTAGGTAGACCTAAAGCTCACATCTTCCTTCAAAATTCATGGTGATGGCATGTTGTGGGAGGCAGTGTACAGGCGGTATGGCAGTACAGAAAGCAAAAATCCCGGATAATTTGCATTTGTTGGGGGTCCTCACTCATGTACCAGATTTGTTGGGGGTCCTCACTCATGTCCTCACTCATGTACGTAGCTACGTAGACTCAGTTGCATCATTCTGAGTTCCAGTTTTTGCTTGATAGCATGTAGAACAACTAAAAAAACTTTCAAAATAAATTCAAAACTAGACTTTTCAACAACTTTCCTTCAGACATCCATATTTGAAGTTAGATTTTTATTTGGGAATGGGGGGTGAATTCTCAACTTGGGAGGTGGAATTGGGACAAGGGGAGGTGATTTTTCGAGTTGTACTGCTATTCCAGTAAATTTCGAGGCCAAGGCTGAAGCGTAGCCTCCAACCTTGTGGTAGGGGTAAGCCTTTCGTCCCGCAGAAATTTCATTCGCGGAAGCTCACTCGATCTTGTTGAAGTTGATTCAATCTGTGTATACATCTCGTGTACTGCCATCGGCCTCCCGAGCTGGGCTGATCGTGGCCAGATGCGAACGTGAACAGAAAGTAGCTGCGCACCTAGCTAACGCATTCGCGGGCAATATGATCAACTCAGAATTTGATTCCGAGCAGTTGGGGCCATGAAGGCTTTGAATCGCAATAGAGGCTTTGAATCGTAATAGGGGCATTCTAGGACTTCAGCACTTAGGGAGATAATAATTATTATTATTATTATAATTATAAGTATGTACTTCTCCTGATGGATTTATTCTGAGGATGGGGCTATCATGGCATGATTCAAGGCGATGTTATGAGCCATTTTACAGGTCATTCCGAGCACCTCATTTGGGGGGAGGGGGGGGTCAGCCCCAGGGTACTTTCATTGACCAAATTGGCTAGCGCTTTAGCGCACTTGAAAACAAAAATGCTATTTGTAGTGCAAAAAGCGTAAAAATTGCTTGCTGCGCCCACAGGGGGGTGCAAAATGTGCAGTGGGGCTCAAAAAGGCAGCGCGCCAGTGCGCAAAAGCGCGCACTTGGAAGTACCCTGGTCAGTCCCCCTCAGTTGTTTTGCTGTCTTTTTACTCAGACCTCCAAATGACATTCTAAGACCACCACTGAGATTGTGTTGACAAGGCCTTGACCTTTAATTTGCACCACTTGGACCTGGGGGGGAGGGGTGGGTGGGTATGGATGGGTGGGCGAATGGGTGGTATGGATGGGTGGGTGAGTGTGGATGGGTGGGTCAGGTGGGTGGGTGAATGGGTAAGTATTTTGACGATCGCACAGTCCCTGTTTGTGAATTCTGAGGATGCAATTGTGTGTGCAATAGTGTAAATACCCACTTTGTCAGTCCTCTTGGTATACTGTACAATATACTGTACGATAGCGTACGATGTATTGTACAATTTGCAGTAGGATATTGTACAATATATATTGTCCTGTATACTTTAAGGATGATCTCAAATGCGTAGGAAGACTAAGTCTTTTTTTTTTACCCCAGGAGATGGGTCTCCCGACACAAACCAGCGACACGGAGGATTCAGTTAGAATTGTGGTGCCACTCCTACAATATGCAAAGTAGGCGCACTTTGGGTTGATGAGAGATACCAACCCACGACCAAACGAACATTCACCACTACCCCTGTTGACCAAGGCAGACAAGCTCCCTGCCATGGTCGTTAGAGGCGGAATCAAGGAGACATAACTAGAGAACCACCACGAGGGCAGAAATCCGACAGTACTGTGAGCTCACAATTTTGATGTTGAATCTGACACAGACAGCCACAGAGACAGATACACAGACTAAGTGCGTATCGTTCTAGTAGAAGTTTCAGGTGCTGTGATATCGTGGTTGATGGTAGAAGAGTAGTAAAGGATGAAATTTATTTCATGCTAGAATGCTAGGAGGATAGAAACTTCCTTTTGGAGAAACTGAAAATTGAACCTGACATTGAACGATTGGGCGAGTCCTTTTAGCCTTTTTGACCCACCCCTGAACTGTAACAACAAACATCTATTCTAGTATATATATATAAGATGCACGTCTTCCTCGCAACGCCGTCGTCACAAACCGAATGTGGCGTACTGGTGTTGCGTCAGGCGTCCACCCCAGGCCAGAGAATACAAATCCCCAGTTTTGTCTTTCCGCTTCGAGCTTCCACTCAGACTCCGCATCAAAATACCACCTGCGCGCTATCACTCTGTCCGCTCTATCCTGCAATACCTTGCTCTGACCTGCCCTTCACGTGTTGCATTTCGCGATCTGGGTCTTTCAACAAGGCCAGGCGTGGCCCCAGGGAGGAACGCCTGGCTGCCAATCAGGCCACACGTGAAGCCTATGCTATCATAGCTAAGGAGGAATGCAGGACTGTCAATCAGCCAACGCTGGTCTCATTAAGCGTTCTCGCCCTTACACAGCTCAGCCCATGTCTGCAACCTCTTTCCATTTCACTACACATTGTGCGATAGCAAGCGTGAGTTGAATGAACTAACCAATTCATGTACCCAAGTGAAGTTCAAGTCGACTGGATTGTTGCTGTCAACTTGTAGGGGGCATGTGTGTGTTTTGTTGGTGCTGGGGCCTGGGGGGCAGGAGACGGGGTTGATAGAGTGTGTGTGTCGGTTGGGGGGGCAAGGACTCAAGGAGGGACTGAGGGGAGATGGAGGGAGGAGGGAAGTTAACGTTTTTATTAATGGGTGCTGCAGGCAAGTAGGGGGTGGAGGGGGAGGGGGGGGAGGGAGGGAGGGGAGGGGATGGACCGAGGGATAATCTTTACATTACAATTCGGTGCTTACAAATGTCGTTTTTAAGAGCCAAATTTTGCAACATGCGTTATTGCACTCTACTGCACGCTGATCTCAATTAGTTGCCTTGCACTGACTTCACCAGTGGTTAGCGTGATGGGCCCATAACCTGTATGTATGTATGCATGTTACCAGGGGCAGGCCAAATAGACTAAAGGGACTTGCCCAACCGTATAGGAAGGGCTTCAACAGAAAAAATATTAATGAACTGAACCCCAACAAGTGATTTAACCGACGAGGGGGCTGAGTTCGTGCTACAGTGAGTAAAATAACTAACACTTATATTAAATTTTCCTGGTAATAATGTTTGTACTGCCGAAGACGGCGAGCAGCCAAATTGCTGACTGAAGCTATATTACTAAAACTAAGTTCAAGTTCAAGTAAAATAACTAGTAAACGACTGCCAAGGTGGCCGTTACAAGGGGGGGCTTTAGCCCCCTTTAGGACGGCAGTAAAATGCCAAATATGTGTTAAGCTGGCAACACACTGCCACATTGGATAAATAAATAAATAAATAGTACGCCTTGTTATGAGGCGTGAGGTCGGGGGCCAGCCCGTTTGCTTTCTCTGGGGGCCAACCACCAAAAGGGGGGGGGGGGGGGGGGGGGGGGATATCATCCCCTGGGGAGGGGTTTTGGGCCTGTTCCATGTGAATTCTGCACGCGACAATGGAGTGGAAGGAGACAGTGGCATTTGCCACATTGGAAACACGTAGCATCTTTGTTTTCTATACTACGGTATAATTGAAATTGAAATTGAAATTGTTACATCCGTGTAGAACCGTTACTCACAGGACGTGAAGTTAAGGACACCTATCAGCATGTATGTATAGCGGTGCTCTCACGCGTTTTATGACTTGGTGACTACTTATGTACTCCCTTAGAACTATCGGCTCTCCTGAGCCAGCTTCCCGTGGGACTGAGTCATCTTGAGATGACTCAGTGGCAGCTTCCTGTCACCTACGTCTCCGGTCTGATCTGTACCCTGTTAGGTTCCTGTCTACCGCCTCCTTTCACCACAGGTGCCCCTTTATGGGTCTCCTGTGTCTGTAACGTTATCCTTGTCTCCGTGTATAGATTGGTGCGTCTGTTCCGCTGCTTTAATCTACTGTCCACTCTACCGGAGTGATTTCAAGCTGATAGGTTACTGGGCTCCTCATCACTACCACTGCTTTGATAATGCAACTTCCGCGAGGGCCTCCTGCCGGCTTTGTGAAACTTACCAAACTTAATGGTGTTTCATGGGCTCGTGGGATCCGCAGTGTCATTGTGAGCAATGGATGCGACCGAATCCTCCCAACGGGGGTGAAGGTTCCTCTGGATTGGCTAGACGACTGTGCGCCAGCGGCCTCTGCTGCCGGAGAGGAGGATCCTTCCGCCATCAAGGAAGTAACCCCCCCCGGTCAATCCTCCAACTTTACGGTTCCTTCTCTCAATGTTCGACGCCTTTCCTCTGATGTTGAGGATGTCCTGACGAAGCTGTGTTGTGTACAGACACAGATCATCCGTTGTGCATCAGACCCGCAGCCTCCTTTCGTCCATTTCAATTATGATGAAGACTACTCTACTACTACTGATGATGAGGAGGACTTGAAGAGTGCTACGAGTGCTGACTTCGGTGGCGTGACCCCATCTGCTGCTGCCACTCGTGTCTTTGAGACTTCCGCTGTTTCGCCGGTGTATGAGCCTGCTGATCAGCAGATGCCTAATCGAGAGCTTTCGCCTGTGTATCAGCCTCAGCCTTCGTCGGCGCCTCCCTTTGAGCCTGTTCCCCCGGCTTACCCGGAGGTGGCTAAGCCCACTTTCTTGAAGGGCTTTGCTTCTTTTTCCTCTGCATCTGCCCCCATGGAGCGTGGCCTCCCTGGCTACCACACTCGCTCTCGCGAGGCTGCTGTTTCCTCTGCACGCACCTCTGCTGCTGGTGCCTCCCTGGAACCCCCTCCGCCTCCGCCGGTGGAGCTGCCTCCTGCCCCTGGCCCTCCTCCTATGCTATATACGCGGTCATGCGAATCTTGGGAGCATCTGCTCGCTGGTGGACCTCCTCCGACTTTGAACTTGCGGGACTACCGCCTGATCAACCAGGATCGACGGGATGGTGAGTCCTTGAACCGCTCTTTGTACGGTCGGATGGATATGCAGGCTACAATGGCAAATGTTAGTGTGAAGCTGAGGCATCGCCGAGTGATGGCTTTCTCTGAGCTTGGTACCAGGTGTCGTTCTTTTCTTGGTCCAGTCACTTCTGGGATTCTGTATCCCCCAGATCATGGTGTTTCCTTTGGTGGTACGAGGCGTAGTGATCACGAGAAGCTTGGTTATCATTTTGTGCGAGTGCCTGTCCCTCTGTGTCCTGTTAGCCCAGATTTCGAGCTGCTTATGAGTGTTGCGAGGTCCATTCCTGTGATTAGGAACATAGAACGACCAGCGCGCTCTTGACGCTGGTCTTGCTGCGGAGTATTTCATGGACATTCGTAGGTCCTTGGCTCCTGTCCCTTCTGCGATTGGAGCTGGGTCTAATACCCTCATTCATGGTGAGTCTCGGTTTGATCCTGCACTGTTCGGGTTCAGTGCACTGCCTCTCGAACGTCAGGAGTTCATGTGTTTAACTATGATGCTCGCGAACATGGAGGACGATATGGTCAAGGTATACCAGACTTTGCCACCCCTCGGGATATCCTTTTGGATATCCGGAAGACGCAGTCTGATGCCCTTGCCTCTAGAGTCCCTCTCATGCGTATCGAACTTCATAATGCGCACATGGGCCCTTCTGACCGTGTCGATGATTTCTTTCGCATGGTTCGCAGTCTGTGCACTGACCTCCGCAGTGCTGGACATCCTGTCACTCAGCGCCACGCCATGGAAACCATTGTGAATGGGATCCGTTTGATCCGATTTGAATCGCTGCGGATCCAGTACGGTATGATGTTGGCTAACAGACAGACTGTAGATTACTGGTCTTGTCTGGAGGCATATCGGTCTCTCGACATTTTGAACATTGCTCTCCCCAGGTCCGACTCCAGGCATCCTGGTTGGTCCCGGGACGCTCCCCAGGTTCCAGCCAATGCTGCGTTTCAGCGTGGCAGGGATCTGGTTCTCAGGGTTCTGGTTCCAACAAGCGACGTCTGGATTGCACTTGGGGCCCATGCCTCAGCAAGACGACCCACTCGGAGGATCGCTGTTTCACGAAGCATCCGCACCTGCGTAAGACCAAGCCTGGTGCACCGGTTACCAATCCGGTGCCCATGGCCTTGGCCCTTCCAGGTGTGCTTACTCCGCGGCAGCTGGCCTCCTTGCAGGCTCAGATTGATGGGTATGCTTTGGACAAGAAATAGGAGGTACGCTCTGTCCTTTTCTCTGCACTGCGAAATTTTCAAATGTCTGCAGCCCGAGCCTGTCTGAGGGTGTCTGGCATGTTGATTCTGGAGCTGGGATGTCAATCACAGGTGATATGTCTTTGTTCACTGTGTTTCATGCTTCTGAGACTGGGCCAGCAGTTAAATTTGGTGATGGTGTGGTTCAACGGTCTGTGGGTCAGGGTTCTATTGTGTTATGTAGTGATTGGTTACCAACACCAATCACTTTAACCAATGTTCTCTACATCCCACACTGTCCGGTGAACCTCATGTCAGTAAATGCTGTTGCCCATGCTCACAACTGCAAGATTTCTTTTGATAGTCTTAGTTGTACTGCCACACAGGGCTCTTCTGTTCTGTGGTCTTTCCCTGCCTCCAGTGATGGTGTGTACAAGTTTGCATGTAGGCCTTGTCACACCCCTCGTGGCCGTTTGTATGGTGCTGAAGATTATCCAGCTTTTGCTCTTGATGTTGATGAGGATGGTGGAGTTGTGATCCCTACCACTCCTGAATGGTTGTGGCATAGGCGGCTGGGTCACCCTGGCTATGATGCCATGCACAACCTTGTAAGGAAGGGTTTGGTTCAGAACTTACCCCTCACTCTCCAACAGGTGCAAAGACTGTCTAAGATCTCATGTGATGCTTGTCAGAAGGCAAAGGGAAAACGTATCCCTTTTCCTAAAGAAAGCAAAACTAGGATCCGTGCCCCATTACAACGCCTTCACTTGGACATCATGGGGCCATTTAATATTAGGGGCTTGCGTGGGGAGTTTTATGTTCTGTGTCTCACTGACCAATACTCTGGCTATGCTGAGGTCTTGTGCTTGAGAACCAGGGATGAAGCTCCCTTAGCAGTTCAAAACTACCATCCTCAGATGGATGACTCAGCTGCATGGATTTGTTTTCAAGTGTCTTAGGTCTGACAGGGCTAAGGAATTTATAGTGAAGTGGTTCGAGGATTGGTTAGAATCGGTTGGTGCTGTGCATGAATTGTCCATGGCTTACACTGCTCAGCAGAATGCGACTGTGGAACGGTACAATGGGGTCCTTCAGAACGTAGCTAGGAGCATTCACTTGGAGTCTAAGCTCACTAAGTCCTTCTGGCCCTATGCCTTCCTCGCCGCGTGTTACCTACGCAACCGGCTGCCTAATCAGGGTGACAAGACTCCTTATGAGTTGTTCTTTGGGGTTCTACCTGATGTATCGTTATTGCGCGTGTTTGGGTGCCCATGCTATGTTACCTTAGTGAATGGGAAGAAGCGCAATAAGCTTGACGAAAAGGGCGTTATCTGGTAGACTGGTTGGGTATTCTCTGGTGAGTAAGGGTTATTTTGTTTGGGTTCCGAAGTTGCGCCAGATGGTAGAGAGTCGTGATGTGCTCTTCTATGAACAGTTTAGCTATAACTGTATCCCTGGGCTCTTTCCCTATGATGGATCTCAGTATTTTTCTCGCACCCCTGCCGCTATCATCGGTAAAGGGCTTGATACTACTGACAATGTCCTGGGCCCTTTACAACCCCGATTGTTGACCGCTTTACTGGTCATGGGATGACGATGCGTCCCAGGCCAGGTAATGATGGTGCTGTATCGCGTGCGGCGGCATTGGGCCAGGGGGAGTCTGATGTTCCTTCAAGCTCTAATTATTCGAATCTCAGGGGGTCGCCGGGCCTTCCTCTGCGCCACGTTTCGTCGGTGAAGTCGTAGGATTAGGACAGCCTCGGGTCATAGTGGAACCTAGTACAGGTCCACTGCCCACTAGTCGCCACCCCCCGTCCACCTATTCGGATAGCTCGCGGGAGTTGTTGATCACTTCACCCCCTGCTATACCTGGTGGTTTATACCGGACCAGGCATTGCGACGATGTGGCCGTCACAGATGATGTGAGTGATGACCTCGAACACTGGTCCGGGTCAGATACTGGGTATGGCTGGGGTGTTCCAGTGTACCCAGGCTTCGACGATTTAGAGGCAAAGGAGGCCGGCCTTGTTCAACCACGCATGAGTGCTGCGCTGGGGGCTTTATTACCGGTTACTGCTGATACTGCTGATATCCCCGCTGCCCATGTACAAGTACACTGCTTGTACGTGGGGGCTTTTATTTCTACCTCTACTGAACTCTCTTATAAAGCTGCAATGTTACCTACCAACCCTGACAGAGATCTCTGGCTGCAGGCTATGAAGGATGAGATGGCCTCCCTCCATGCTCATGGCACTTGGGTCCTCACTCCACAGCCTCCTAGGCAGAGGATTCTATCTGGCAGATGGTTATTTGTCAAGAAACATGGGGCTGATGGTTCTTTGCGTTTTAAAGCTCGTTTTGTAGTTCGTGGTTTTCTGCAACGTCCTGGGCTGGACTACCATGATGTATATGCCCCCGTCTCCTCTAAAGCAGGTCTTCGTGTGCTCCTTGCTGCCATCACTCATAGGAAGATGTTTGTGAGGCAGCTAGACATCAAGACTGCATTCTTGAATGCCAAGCTGGAACCTGGTCTAGACCTGTTCTGTTACCAGCCTGAGGGCTTTCATGAACTTGGTCCTGACAATGTTCCCCTTGTGTGTAAGCTGATTAAAATCTCTTTATGGTTTGAAGCAGGCACCCAGGGCTTGGAGCAAAGATGTAAAGCAGGTTTTGGTTGCCCACGGTTTTACCATGTGCAAAGCTGAACCTGCTCTGTATTTCAGGAGGGATTCTACTGGTGGGTGGAGCTATGTCCTGACCTATGTGGATGACTTTATCTGTGCTTTTAGTGAGCTGCATAGGTATGCCTTGCTGATCAAGGCTATGGAAGCAGCTGGGTGGGAAGTCAAGGAAATGGGTGTACCTGTCCAGTTCCTTTCATTGGACATGACTTGTACACTTGATTCTGACGGCAGGTGTGTTAAGATCGACCTCTCCCAGCACTCCTACATTGTTGAGCTGGTGGAGCAGTTTGGTCTCACTGCTGCTACCAAGCCCAAGTTTTCAGTTCCCATGTCCAAGTGCACTGTCACTGATCCTCCTGGAGAACCTCTGGCCTCTAATAGCCAGTACCTCTCTCTTGTGGGGGCTCTGCTGTACCTGGCTACCTGCACAAGGCCTGATATTTCTTTTGCTGTTAGCTACCTGTCCAGGTTTTCTACTCAACCCACTGCCCCCCTGTGGGCTGCAGCCAAGCGCTTGCTTTTGTATTTGAGAGAACATTCCCATCTGGGCCTCACTTACACTCACAGCCCTGGTTTCTCTTTTACTGTCTTTAGTGACTCATCCTTTGCTGATGATGGGTCTGACAGGAGATCTCAGACTGGCTATGCTGTGCTCGCTGGAGGCTGCCTTGTGAACTGGATGAGCAAAAAGGCAACCCACTGTTGCTGTTAGCTCCAGTGAGGCTGAGTATCAGGCCCTGTCTCAGACTGCCAGGAGGTGCAATGGTTGAAAAAGTTGAGAATTGATCTAGGGCTGCCTTGTGACCTGGTCACCATTCAGGGTGACAACTTGGGGTCCTTGAGCTGGGCCGATGACTGTCAGCTGCTCCCTCGCAACAAGCACATTGATGTCATCCATCACTATATCCAGGAGCTGGTGGAGGATGGCCAGGTGGATGTTGCCTATGTTAACACTAAGGACAACTGTGCTGACCCCTTCACCAAGCCCCTTGATCCTATGGTGTTCTGGCGTTTCATTCGCATGTTTGGAATGACTGCTTCTCCTTAAACCAATTTTTTGTTACATGTATTCTAGAATTTTGGTTACATGTATTCTGGAATTTTTGGTTACATTTAGAGTTTCTTTAAGTTATCATTGATTGGCATTAGGTTCCTATTCCCGGATCGGGTTTTCTATACCGTTGTTACCCGACTTTGATATTTAGTTGTCCTCTTATATCCACTTGGCAAATTTTGGTTCTTAGCCTTGCTTCATACCTTCCCTTACACCCTTCGGGTTTCATTTGAAGTTTCTCTCGATTTTTATTTTTCGGAGTTCTTTGATTTTTTTTTTTTTTTTTTTAATTTGTTACATATAGTTCTATGTCACCAGTGCCATAGGTGGAGTAGTACTATTGTATGTCACCTGTGTCATAGGTGGAGTATCAGCATGTATAGCGGTGCTCTCACGCGTTTTATGACTTGGTGACTACTTATGTACTCCCTTAGAACTATCGGCTCTCCTGAGCCAGCTTCCCGTGGGACTGAGTCATCTTGAGATGACTCAGTGGCAGCTTCCTGTCACCTACGTCTCCGGTCTGATCTGTACCCTGTTAGGTTCCTGTCTACCGCCTCCTTTCACCACAGGTGCCCCTTTATGGGTCTCCTGTGTCTGTAACGTTATCCTTGTCTCCGTGTATAGATTGGTGCGTCTGTTCCGCTGCTTTAATCTACTGTCCACTCTACCGGAGTGATTTCAAGCTGATAACACCATAGCGTAAGCCGGAGCTAGTTATAGTCACCAAAGGTATAATAAGAATACCAACTATGTTAAAAAAATAAAAAAACTCCGGGGCTGTCTGGGGGGCGATGAAATTATAGATTCGAGGCTGGCTTTTGACCCCACCAGGGTACTTCCATTGACCAAATTGGCCAGCGCTTTAGCGCACTTCAAAAAAAAAACGCGCTTTGTAGCAGCTTTGTAGTGCAAAAAACGCAAAAAATCCTTGCTGCACCCAAGGGGTTGCAAAAAAACTGCCGCGCGCGCGCTTGAAAGTACCCTGGACCCCACCCTGGTGCGGTTTACAATGACCTCATATTGAAATAAAGTGCTACTGTATAAGATCCTGTTTCGTCGAATGGTTCAATGATCGAGCTTGTTGAACGATGAAGGTACGGCGGTTCAAAACCCTACGAGTGCGCTTTAGTGTGCGCTGTAGCACTGTCCAGGTAAAGTAGCAGCCCGCTCCGCTACTCTACCTACTTCTAAGACGGGGTTTCCTTAATACCACGCCCCACCAGGCGTTATCGTTACTTTTGTCACTGTGTAAAGAGTTCCACCGGTCTCATCACTGTACTTATCTACACTATCTATCACACACTTTTCTAAGAAGATCCGAGGGGGTAGGGGGGGGGGGGGGGGGGCGGGGGCAAAACGAAAATCTCCAGACCCCATGCCTAACATCTTCAAGTTGGCTGAGCAGCCTACCGCCCCCCCCACACACCCTGCTCAAGAACCCACCTGGAGGCCATTATCTCCTTCTGCAATAATAATTAGGTGATTAGAGGGTTGAAGAAGGGGCCATATTGTACAGCTAGGCCTATCCAAAGGTGCTGCTCCCATGGCCATGCAGCATATATGCTACATGGAGCAAAGAAGAGCAAATCAGACAAAAAAAGCAGCGTTTGTGGGCACACTACAAAGCGCAATCATCACCATCAATGTTACATGATAGGTAGTGCCTGGGGTGTAGGGCCCAGGCCCTCAATATGCCCTAGCCTACCTAACATGCTTGGCCTTTATCAATCACATTCTCAGCCAATTCGAAGAATACATGCCTAGATGTCTTAAAGTTTGCTGAGCAGCCTACCCCCCCACCCCACCCCGGCTCCGGAACCCACTTGGAGGCTATTATCTCCTCCCACGGAAATAATGAGGGGGGGGGGGGGGGGGGGGGGGGGGGGGGCTTCCCTAATAGAACCAATGAACTAGTATTTAGAAGAGGAATGCCCCAGTTCAACTCCCATCTCATTCTGACGACCACAAAAAAACAAAATAAATGTTATTCATTCCTAATCTTATTTAGAAGACAGCAAGTCCCTCCCCCACCCCCACCCCCCCACACACTCAAACTTGGAAGGCCCATAACATTTTTCCTACTGGCAAAAAAAAAAGAAATGATACCAGATTCTTCATCCTCTTAACAAGCTCTACACATTTGGGGCATGGGGTCATACATTTTTTGTTCTGCCCTCCCCCCTAGGAAGATCTAGAGTTGTTTTGGCACTTCAGGATTTGAACCTGCGACGGGAGGCTCACTAGGCCTAAGCTCTACCTCTAGCCTGCCTCGACTGCTGTCATCACATGATAGCATAGTGCCGTTCCCTACTAATGACTAGGGAACGACAAATCATATGATATGGACCAAAGACGAGCATTATATCAAATGATATCATACAAAAATCGTATGCTTTAATATCATATGAAATGATGCCCCAGGCCAAAGTTACCTAGCCAGACCGTCGTCATCATATGATATCATATGATGACATGATATCATATTGCCGACCCATACTAATGACAGATCAGTATTAGCACTAAATCGCATGAAGCAAAGATTGGTGTATGTGTGTACGTATGTAACAGTCCAGGGGTAGGCAAAATATGCGTAAGGGACTTGCCCAGCCGTGATAGGAAGGCTTAAAAAGAAAAAGCAGTGATGATCTGAACCCCAAACAATTGTTTTACCGACGGGGGCCCTGAGTTCGTGCTAAAAAAAGTGAAGGGAACACCCACCACTTTGCAAAGGCAAATGGCGCACAGCGGCAAGGCTACTAATTGTAGACATCTAAATGTCTTTAATCAGTAGCCTTGTTACTTAAACAAGTCCTATGCAGCGCTGCAAGCGACGCTGGAAATTGGTGTAGTGTGTTGGCAACGGAACGACAGGTGGTAACGGACGAGAGCTCACCGGAGTCAGTTAGTTATAAGACAGTTGGCAGACGTGTGAGGCTTAAATTTTTCGGTCGCACAAACAGACAAATGGGTAACCCTGGGGATCCCGCCCCCCAGAAGGGGGGGGCTCCGCCAAAGATGTCCTCCAACATATAGTCCCAGGCCAGGTGCCCTGGCCAGGTTCACCAAATTCCAGACATACCGCCTTCGAAGAGGTTGATATCTTCTTTCAGTGCTGTCGCACAGTGGTCCAAGCTCAGGCGCATTTGCGGTCTGCGAAACCAAATTAACCCAACACAGTAGCCATTCTCCAATATGTACGGTACTTGCGAACGGGAGGGTTTCTTCAATCTCACGTCCTGTGATAGCTCGTACTAATTTCCACTAAAAATGCACCTCCTCCATGTGCACAACAGTTATTCTCTGTTGCTTTAGTCAACTCTGGACCGTCGCTGCTGCCCTCAACCGCTATCCTCAGTCGCTTCAGTCGACTATGGACTGCCGCTACTGCCCTCAACCCCACCCCATCCTCCTGACGCAGCCTACACCAGAATCCCTCAAACACCCCCCCGCTCTCAACCGCTCTCCTCTGCAATTCAGTCGACAATGGACTGCTGCTACTGCCCTCACTGCCTGCCCGTAACTGCCCATACAAACTTTCCTCCGACAATATCACCAATGGCCATTGCCCAGTATATTTCTAAACAAAACCAGGCCTTGCTTCAAATTTTTGCTGCTACCTATTCTGGCTCTATTGGTTTCCGCCCCTCCATGGGTAGCGACTTCAGTACATCAGGCGAACTGCCGGGCGAGCAAGACGGATGTGCCAACCGTTCCTATTTGATTATCCTTGATGCTACTAAATGTTACGAACTTAACCCACGCTACCAAGAAGCTGCTGCTTGTTGCTGAAAAGACATGTCCTAAGCTACCTAGAAGCTGCTGCTCGTAGCTGAAAAGACATGTCCTAAGCTACCTAGAAGCTGCTGCTCGTAGCTGAAAAGCCAAGTCCAAGGTAACCGTCTTCCCTCCTGGCTCCTACCCGCTATTTCCCTAAACCTCCTCTCAAAACTCCGCTACGACCTCCTCATCATTCAAGGTATAAACCCTGCTCAGGCCCCCGCAATGCCAGCCACACCCATCCCAGACCAACTTCAAGCTCTCAAAGTCTCCAACGGTAATGTATCATCCAGCTCCTGGAACTTGGATACTCTCATGACTGGCTTCACGCTGGGAGGGGGGAAGCCACCCTCCAGTGAGCTACCCTCCACAAGCCAGATCTCCTATACCCTAAACCCTATATCCTAAACCCCTACACCCTAAACCCTAGGAGATCTGGCTTGTGGAGAGTAGCTCACTGGAGGGTAGCTTCCCCCCACCTTCACGCTGCCACCTTCATCGCAAAAATAGCCACACCCACCCTAGACCAACCCTGCTCAGGCCCCCACAATGACAGCCACACTCACCCCATGCCAACTCCAAGCCCTCCAACCACTGTTTTATTTTTGGGCTACTCACAGCAGCTTCCAACCAGCTCCATTAGCCAGCCACTATGCCAAACCCGATGCTTGCAGCTACATTGGAATGCCTCTAGTGTCAGATTTCATATGCGCTAGCTAGCTTCAGGTGTGGCCTAAGGGTGGGTGAAAGGAGCTGCCTAAAAGCTGCTACTCGCTGCTAAAACAAGAATCGGTGTCTCTAGAAAAATGCAATATTTAACTAATAAAACTATGACTTTTGGTTCCAACCCTTTTAATAAAGAGTGCCCTAACAGTTATGTATCATCCAGCTCCTAGAACTCGGCTACACTCACGAATTCCTTCACACTGCCACCTTCATCACAAAATCAGCCTTGACCACTCCCCTCCACACCAATCTCCGTAATGCTGGCTGGACTATCACCCCCCCCACTCCCCACATCACTCTTCTTGGCTCATATGGTACCATCTTCTCCACAATCGACACTATTATCATGACTCTCAGCATCCCCCCCTCCAAGCTTCCTTCTCTCTTCCGCTCCCTCAATGATAATGCTGTCCACGTTGCCCACTCCATCGTTGCCGCCCGTCGATATTTAAAATGCCCCCTCACCCGCTCATACATATCCTTGTACTACCTGCCTTAGCCTGTACTGCCGTACAACCCACCTTATCATGTACTGCCTAACAACCTGCCTTAGGCTGTACTGCTGTACTACCCGCCTTAGCATGTACTGCCTTACTACCCGCCTTAGCATGTACTGTCATACTACCCACCTTAGCCTGTACTGCTGTCCAACCTGCCATAGTCTGTACTGTCCTGATAATGTCCTGGTAAAGCAGCTGCATGGATACTGCTGTTGCTGGTACTGTTGCTGCTTGGATCCTCTTGCTGCTTGGATACTGTTGTTGCTGGTACTGTTGTTGCTGGTACTGTTGTTGCTGGTACTGTTGCTGCATGGATACTGTTGCTGCATGGATACTGTTGCTGCATGGATACTGTTGCTGCATGGATACTGTTGTTGCATGGATACTGTTGTTGCTGGTACTGTTGTTGCTGGTACTGTTGTTGCTGGTACTGTTGCTGCATGGATACTGTTGCTGCTGGACCTGTTGTTGCTGGTACTGTTGTTGCTGGTACTCTTGCTGCATGGATACTGTTGCTGCAAGGATACTGTTGTTGCTGGTACTGTTGTTTCTGGTACTGTTCTTGCTGGTACTGTTCTTGCTGGTACTGTTGTTGCTGGTAACTGTTGCTAATACTGTTGTTGCTGGTACTGTTGTTGCTGGTACTGTTGTTGCTGGTACTGTTGTTGCTGGTACTGTTGTTGCTGGTACTGTTGTTGCTGGTACTGTTGTTGCTGGTACTGTTGTTGCTGGTACTGTTGTTGCTGGTACTGTTGTTGCTGGTACTGTTGTTGCTGGTACTGTTGTTGCTGGTACTGTAGTTGCTGGTACTGTAGTTGCATGGATACTGTTGTTGCTGGTACTGTTGTTGCTGGTACTGTTGTTGCTGGTACTGTTGTTGCTGGTGCTGTTGTTGCTGGTACTGTTGTTGCTGGTATTGTTGTTGCTGGTACTGTTGTTGCTGGTACTGTTGTTGCTGGTACTGTTGTTGCATGGATACTGTTGTTGCATGGATACTATTGTTGCTGGTACTGTTGTTGCTGGTACTGTTGTTGCTGGTACTGTTGTTGCTGGTACTGTTGTTGCTGGTATTGTTGTTTGCTGGTACTGTTGTTGCTGGTACTGTTGTTGCTGGTACTGTTGTTGCTGGTACTGTTGTTGCTGGTACTGTTGTTGCTGGTACTGTTGTTGCATGATACTGTTGTTGCTGGTACTGTTGTTGCTGGTATTGTTGCTGCATGGATACTGTTGTTGCTGGTAATTTTGTTGCTGGTACTGTTGTTGCTGGTACTGTTGTTGCATGGATACTGTTGTTGCTGGTACTGTTGTTGCTGGTACTGTTGCTGCATGGATACTGTTGTTGCTGGTACTGTTGTTGCTGGTATTGTTGTTTCTGGTACTGTTGTTGCTGGTATTGTTGTTGCTGGTACTGTTGTTTCTGGTACTGTTATTTCTGGTACTGTTGTTGCTGGCACTGTTGTTGCTGGTACTGTTGCTGCATGGATACTGTTGCTGCATGGATACTGTTGCTGCATGGATACTGTTGCTGCATGGATACTGTTGCTGCATGGATACTGTTGCTGCATGGATACTGTTGCTGCATGGATACTGTTGCTGCATGGATACTGTTGTTGCTGGTTCTGTTGTTGCTGGTACTGTTGCTGCATGGATACTGTTGTTGCTGGTACTGTTGTTGCTGGTACTGTTGTTGCTGGTACTGTTGCTGCATGGATACTGTTGTTGCTGGTATTGTTGTTGCTGGTACTGTTGTTGCTGGTATTGTTGCTCTGGTACTGTTGCTGCTGGTACTGTTGCTGCATGGATACTGTTGTTGCATGTACTGTTGTTGCTGGTACTGTTGTTGCTGGTACTGTTGTTGCTGGTACTTTTGCTGCATGGATACTGTTGCTGCATGGATACTGTTGCTGCATGGATACTGTTGGTGCATGGATACTGTTGCTGCATGGATACTGTTGCTTGTACTGTTGTACTGTTGTTGCTGGTACTGTTGTTGCTGGTACTGTTGCTGGTATGTTGCTGCATACTGTTGCTGCATGGATACTATTGCTGCATGGATACTGTTGCTGCATGGATACTGTTGTTGCATGGATACTGTTGTTGCTGGTACTGTTGTTGCTGGTACTGTTGTTGCTGGTACTGTTGTTGCTGGTACTGTTGTTGCTGGTACTGTTGTTGCTGGTACTGTTGTTGCTGGTACTGTTGTTGCTGATACTGTTGTTGCTGGTACTGTTGTTGCTGGTACTGTTGTTGCTGGTACTGTTTGCTGGACTGTTGTTGCTGGTACTGTTGTTGCTGGTACTGTTGTTGCTGGTACTGTTGTTCTGGTACTGTTGTTGCTGGTACTGTTGTTGCTGGTACTGTTGTTGCTGGTACTGTTGTTGCTGGTACTGTTGTTGCTGGTACTGTTGTTGCTGGTACTGTTGTTGCTGGTACTGTTGTTGCTGGTACTGTTGTTTGCTGGTACTGTTGCTGCATGGATACTGTTGTTGCTGGTACTGTTGTTGCTGGTACTGTTGTTGCTGGTGCTGTTGCTGCTGGTACTGTTGCTGCATGGATACTGTTGCTGCATGGATACTGTTGCTGCATGGATACTGTTGCTGCATGGATACTGTTGCTGCATGGATACTGTTGTTGCTGGTACTGTTGTTGCTGGTACTGTTGTTGCTGGTACTGTTGTTGCTGTTGTACTGTTGTTGCTGGTACTGTTGTTGCTGATACTGTTGTTGCTGGTACTGTTGTTGCTGGTACTGTTGTTGCTGGTACTGTTGTTGCTGGTACTGTTGTTTCTGGTACTGTTGTTGCTGGTACTGTTGTTGCTGGTACTGTTGTTTGCTGGTACTGTTGTTTCTGCTGTTGTTGCTGGTACTGTTGTTGCTGGTACTGTTGCTGTTGCTGGTACTGTTGTTGCTGGTACTGTTGCTGCATGGATACTGTTGCTGCATGGATACTGTTGTTGCTGGTACTGTTGTTGCTGGTACTGTTGCTGCATGGATACTGTTGTTGCTGGTACTGTTGTTGCTGGTACTGTTGCTGCATGGATACTGTTGCTGCATGGATACTGTTGTTGCTGGTACTGTTGTGCTGGTACTGTTGCTGCATGGATACTGTTGTTGCTGGTACTGTTGTTGCTGGTTACTGTTGTTGCTGGTACTGTTGTTGCTGGTACTGTTGTTGCTGGTACTGTTGTTGCTGGTACTGTTGTTGCTGGTACTGTTGTTGCTGGATACTGTTGCTGCATGGATACTGTTGCTGCATGGATACTGTTGCTGCATGGATACTGTTGCTGCATGGATACTGTTGCTGCATGGATACTGTTGCTGCATGGATACTGTTGTTGCTGGTATTGTTGTTGCTGGTACTGTTGTTGCTGGTACTGTTGTTGCTGGTACTGTTGTTGCTGGTACTGTTGTTTCTGGTACTGTTTGTTGCTGGCACTGTTGTTGCTGGTACTGTTGCTGGTACTGTTGCTGCATGGATACTGTTGCTGCATGGATACTGTTGCTGCTGTTCTGGTTGCTGCATGGATACTGTTGTTGCTGGTACTGTTGTTGCTGGTACTGTTGCTGCATGGATACTGTTGTTGCTGGTACTGTTGTTGCTGGTACTGTTGTTGCTGGTACTGTTGCTGCATGGATACTGTTGTTGCTGGTACTGGTACTGTTGTTGCTGGTATGTTGTTGCTGCTACTGTTTGCTGCATGGATACTGTTGTTGCTGGTACTGTTGTTGCTGGTACTGTTGTTGCTGGTACTGTTGTTGCTGTACTGTTGTTGCTGGTACTGTTGTTGCTGGTACTGTT
Source organism: Microglena sp. YARC (assembly GCA_022414725.1). NCBI lineage: Eukaryota > Viridiplantae > Chlorophyta > Chlorophyceae > Chlamydomonadales > Chlamydomonadaceae > Microglena > Microglena sp. YARC. Next base: position 29,512 of record JAJSRW010000982.1, read on the forward strand.
GCTGCATGGATACTGTTGCTGCATGGATACTGTTGCTGCATGGATACTGTTGCTGGGATACTGTTGCTGCATGGATACTGTTGCTGCATGGATACTGTTGTTGCTGGTACTGTTGTTGCTGGTACTGTTGTTGCTGGTACTGTTGTTGCTGGTACTGTTGTTGCTGGTACTGTTGTTGCTGGTACTGTTGTTGCTGGTACTGTTGTTGCTGATACTGTTGTTGCTGGTACTGTTGTTGCTGGTACTGTTGTTGCTGGTACTGTTGTTGCTGGTACTGTTGTTGCTGGTACTGTTGTTGCTGGTACTGTTGTTGCTGTACTGTTGTTGCTGCATATACTGTTGTTGCTGGTACTGTTGTTGCTGGTACTGTTGTTGCTGGTACTGTTGTTGCTGGTACTGTTGTTGCTGGTACTGTTGTTGCTGGTACTGTTGTTGCTGGTACTGTTGTTGCTGGTACTGTTGTTGCTGGATACTGTTGTTGCTGGTACTGTTGTTGCTGGTACTGTTGTTGTCTGGTACTGTTGCTGCATGGATACTGTTGCTGCTGGTACTGTTGCTGCATGGATACTGTTGCTGCTGGTACTGTTGCTGCATGGATACTGTTGTTGCTGCATGGATACTGTTGTTGCTGGTACTGTTGCTGCTGGATACTGTTGCTGTTGCTGCATGGATACTGTTGTTGCTGGTACTGTTGTTGCTGGTACTGTTGCTGCATGGATACTGTTGTTGCTGGTACTGTTGTTGCTGGTACTGTTGTTGCTGGTACTGTTGTTGCTGGTACTGTTGTTGCTGGTACTGTTGTGTTGTTGTTGCTGGTACTGTTGTTGCTGGTACTGTTGTTGCTGGTACTGTTGCTGCATGGATACTGTTGCTGCATGGATACTGTTGCTGCATGGATACTGTTGCTGCATGGATACTGTTGCTGCATGGATACTGTTGCTGCATGGATACTGTTGCTGCATGGATACTGTTGTTGCTGGTACTGTTGTTGCTGGTACTGTTGTTGCTGGTACTGTTGTTGCTGGTACTGTTGTTGCTGCTGGTACTGTTGTTGCTGGTACTGTTGTTGCATGGATACTGTTGTTGCTGGATACTGTTGTTGCTGGTACTGTTGTTGCTGGTACTGTTGTTGCTGGTACTGTTGTTGCTGGTACTGTTGTTGCTGGTACTGTTGTTGCTGGTACTGTTGTTGCTGGTACTGTTGTTGCTGGTACTGTTGTTGCTGGTACTGTTGTTGCTGGTACTGTTGTTGCTGGTACTATGGATACTGTTGTTGCTGGTACTGTTGTTGCTGCATGCTGTTGCTGCTGGTACTGTTGCTGCATGGATACTGTTGTTGCTGGTACTGTTGTTGCTGGTACTGTTGTTGCTGGTACTGTTGTGGACTGTTGTTGCTGGTACTGTTGTTGCTGGTACTGTTGCTGCATGGATACTGTTGTTGCTGGTACTGTTGTTGCTGGTACTGTTGTTGCTGGTACTGTTGTTTCTGGTACTGTTGTTGCTGGTACTGTTGTTGCTGGTACTGTTGTTGCTGGTACTGTTGCTGCATGGATACTGTTGTTGCTGGATACTGTTGCTTGCTGGTACTGTTGCTGCATGGATACTGTTGCTGCATGGATACTGTTGTTGCTGGTACTGTTGTTGCTGGTACTGTTGCTGCATGGATACTGTTGTTGCTGGTACTGTTGTTGCTGGTACTGTTGTTGCTGGTACTGTTGCTGCATGGATACTGTTGTTGCTGGTACTGTTGTTGCTGGTACTGTTGTTGCTGGTACTGTTGTTGCTGGTACTGTTGTTGCTGGTACTGTTGTTGCTGGTACTGTTGTTGCTGGTACTGTTGTTGCTGGTACTGTTGCTGCATGGATACTGTTGCTGCATGGATACTGTTGCTGCATGGATACTGTTGCTGCATGGATACTGTTGCTGCATGGATACTGTTGTTGCTGGTACTGTTGTTGCTGGTACTGTTGCTGCATGTTGATACTGTTGTTGCTGGTACTGTTGTTGCTGGTACTGTTGTTGCTGGTACTGTTGCTGCATGGATACTGTTGTTGCTGGTACTGTTGTTGCTGGTACTGTTGTTGCTGGTACTGTTGTTGCTGGTACTGTTGTTGCTGGTACTGTTGTTGCTGGTACTGTTGTTGCTGGTACTGTTGTTGCTGGTACTGTTGTTGCTGGTACTGTTGTTGCTGGTACTGTTGCTGCATGGATACTGTTGTTGCTGGTACTGTTGTTGCTGGTACTGTTGTTGCTGGTACTGTTGCTGCATGGATACTGTTGTTGCTGGTACTGTTGTTGCTGGTACTGTTGCTGCATGGATACTGTTGTTGCTGCATGGATACTGTTGTTGCTGGTACTGTTGTTGCTGGTACTGTTGCTGCATGGATACTGTTGTTGCTGGTACTGTTGTTGCTGGTACTGTTGTTGCTGGTACTGTTGTTGCTGGTACTGTTGCTGCATGGATACTGTTGTTGCTGGATACTGTTGTTGCTGGATACTGTTGTTGCTGGTACTGTTGTTGCTGGTACTGTTGTTGCTGGTACTGTTGTTGCTGGTACTGTTGTTGCTGGTACTGTTACTGTTGCTGCATGGATACTGTTGCTGCATGGATACTGTTGCTGCATGGATACTGTTGCTGCATGGATACTGTTGCTGCATGGATACTGTTGCTGCTGGTACTGTTGTTGCTGGTACTGTTGCTGCATGGATACTGTTGTTGCTGGTACTGTTGTTGCTGGTACTGTTGTTGCTGGTACTGTTGTTGCTGGTACTGTTGCTGCATGGATACTGTTGCTGCATGGATACTGTTGTTGCTGGTACTGTTGTTGCTGGTACTGTTGTTGCTGGTACTGTTGCTGTACTGCTGATGGATACTGTTGTTGCTGGTACTGTTGTTGCTGGTACTGTTGTTGCTGGTACTGTTGTTGCTGGTACTGTTGTTGCTGGATACTGTTGTTGCTGGTACTGTTGTTGCTGGTACTGTTGCTGGTACTGTTGTTGCTGGTACTGTTGCTGTACTGTTGTTGCTGGTACTGTTGTTGCTGGTACTGTTGTGCATGGATACTGTTGTTGCTGGTACTGTTGCTGGTACTGTTGCTGCTGGATACTGTTGTTGCTGGTACTGTTGTTGCTGGTACTGTTTGGTACTGTTGTTGCTGGTACTGTTGTTGCTGGTACTGTTGTTGCTGGTACTGTTGTTGCTGGTACTGTTGTTGCTGGTACTGTTGTTGTTGCTGGTACTGTTGCTGCATGGATACTGTTGCTGCATGGATACTGTTGCTGCATGGATACTGTTGCTGCTGGATACTGTTGCTGCATGGATACTGTTGCTGCATGGATACTGTTGTTGCTGGTACTGTTGTTGCTGGTACTGTTGTTGCTACTGTTGTTGCTGGTACTGTTGTTGCTGGTACTGTTGTTGCTGGTACTGTTGCTGCATGGATACTGTTGTTGCTGGTACTGTTGTTGCTGGTACTGTTGTTGCTGGTACTGTTGTTGCTGGATACTGTTGTTGCTGGTACTGTTGTTGCTGGTACTGTTGTTGCTGGTACTGTTGCTGCATGGATACTGTTGCTGCTGGATACTGTTGTTGCTGGTACTGTTGTTGCTGGTACTGTTGCTGCTGGTACTGTTGTTGCTGGTACTGTTGTTGCTGGTACTGTTGTTGCTGGTACTGTTGATACTGTTGTTGCTGGTACTGTTGTTGCTGGTACTGTTGCTGCATGGATACTGTTGTTGCTGGTACTGTTGTTGCTGGTACTGTTGTTGCTGGTACTGTTGTTGCTGGTACTGTTGCTGCATGGATACTGTTGTTGCTGGTACTGTTGTTGCTGGTACTGTTGTTGCTGGTACTGTTGTTGCTGGTACTGTTGTTGCTGGTACTGTCTGTTGTACTGTTGTTGCTGGTACTGTTGTTGCTGGTACTGTTGTTGCTGCATGGATACTGTTGCTGCATGGATACTGTTGCTGCATGGATACTGTTGCTGCATGGATACTGTTGCTGCATGGATACTGTTGTTGCTGGTACTGTTGTTGCTGGTACTGTTGCTGCATGGATACTGTTGCTGCTGGATACTGTTGTTGCTGGTACTGTTGTTGCTGGTACTGTTGCTGCATGGATACTGTTGTTGCTGGTACTGTTGTTGCTGGTACTGTTGTTGCTGGTACTGTTGTTGCTGGTACTGTTGTTGCTGGTACTGTTGTTGCTGGTACTGTTGCTGCATGGATACTGTTGTTGCTGGTACTGTTGTTGCTGGTACTGTTGTTGCTGGTACTGTTGCTGCATGGATACTGTTGCTGCATGGATACTGTTGTTGCTGGTACTGTTGTTGCTGGTATTGTTGTTGCTGGTACTGTTGTTGGTACTGTTGTACTGTTGTTGCTGGTACTGTTGTTGCTGGTACTGTTGCTGCATGGATACTGTTGCTGCATGGATACTGTTGCTGCATGGATACTGTTGCTGCATGGATACTGTTGTTGCTGGTACTGTTGTTGCTGGTACTGTTGTTGCTGTACTGTTGTTGCTGGTACTGTTGTTGCTGGTACTGTTGTTGCTGGTACTGTTGCTGCATGGATACTGTTGCTGCTGGTACTGTTGCTGCATGGATACTGTTGTTGCTGGTACTGTTGTTGCTGTACTGTTGTTGCTGGTACTGTTGTTGCTGGTACTGTTGTTGCTGGTACTGTACTGTTGTTGCTGGTACTGTTGTTGCTGGTACTGTTGTTGCTGGTACTGTTGTTGCTGGTACTGTTGTTGCTGGTACTGTTGTTGCTGGATACTGTTGTTGCTGGTACTGTTGTTGCTGGTACTGTTGCTGCATGGATACTGTTGTTGCTGGTACTGTTGTTGCTGGTACTGTTGTTGCTGGTACTGTTGCTGGTACTGTTGTTGCTGGTACTGTTGTTGCTGGTACTGTTGTTGCTGGTACTGTTGTTGCTGGTACTGTTGTTGCTGGTACTGTTGCTGCATGGATACTGTTGTTGCATGGTACTGTTGCTGCTGGTACTGTTGCTGCATGGATACTGTTGCTGCTGCATGGATACTGTTGTTGCTGGTACTGTTGTTGCTGGTACTGTTGTTGCTGGTACTGTTGCTGCATGGATACTGTTGTTGCTGGTACTGTTGTTGCTGGTACTGTTGCTGCATGGATACTGTTGTTGCTGGTACTGTTGTTGCTGGTACTGTTGTTGCTGGTACTGTTGCTGCATGGATACTGTTGCTGCATGGATACTGTTGCTGCATGGATACTGTTGCTGCATGGATACTGTTGTTGCTGGTACTGTTGTTGCTGGTACTGTTGTTGCTGGTACTGTTGTTGCTGGTACTGTTGTTGCTGGTACTGTTGCTGCATGGATACTGTTGTTGCTGGTACTGTTGTTGCTGGTACTGTTGTTGCTGGTACTGTTGTTGCTGGTACTGTTGTTGCTGGTACTGTTGTTGCTGGTACTGTTGTTGCTGGTACTGTTGTTGCTGGTACTGTTGTTGCTGGTACTGTTGCTGCATGGATACTGTTGTTGCTGGATACTGTTGTTGCTGGTACTGTTGCTGCATGGATACTGTTGTTGCTGGTACTGTTGTTGCTGGTACTGTTGTTGCTGGTACTGTTGCTGCATGGATACTGTTGTTGCTGGTACTGTTGTTGCTGGTACTGTTGCTGCATGGATACTGTTGTTGCTGGTACTGTTGTTGCTGGTACTGTTGTTGCTGGCTGTTGCTGTTGTTGCTGGTACTGTTGTTGCTGGTACTGTTGTTGCTGGTACTGTTGTTGCTGGTACTGTTGTTGCTGGTACTGTTGCTGCATGGATACTGTTGCTGCATGGATACTGTTGCTGCATGGATACTGTTGTTGCTGGTACTGTTGTTGCTGGATACTGTTGTTGCTGGTACTGTTGCTGTTGTTGCTGGTACTGTTGTTGCTGGTACTGTTGTTGCTGGTACTGTTGCTGCATGGATACTGTTGTTGCTGGTACTGTTGTTGCTGGTACTGTTGTTGCTGGTACTGTTGTTGCTGGTACTGTTGCTGCATGGATACTGTTGTTGCTGGTACTGTTGTTGCTGGTACTGTTGTTGCTGGTACTGTTGTTGCTGGACTGTTGTTGCTGATACTGTTGTTGCTGGTACTGTTGTTGCTGGTACTGTTGTTGCTGGATACTGTTGCCTGGTACTGTTGCTGGTACTGTTTGTTGCTGTACTGTTGTTGCTGGTACTGTTGTTGCTGGTACTGTTGTTGCTGGATACTGTTGTTGCTGGTACTGTTGCTTACTGTATACTGTTGTTGCTGGTACTGTTGTTGCTGGTACTGTTGTTGCTGGTACTGTTGTTGCTGGTACTGTTGTTGCTGGTACTGTTGTTGCTGGTACTGTTGTTGCTGGTACTGTTGCTGCATGGTACTGTTGCTGCATGGATACTGTTGCTGCATGGATACTGTTGTTGCTGGTACTGTTGTTGCTGGTACTGTTGCTGCATGGATACTGTTGCTGGTACTGTTGCTGGTACTGTTGTTGCTGTACTGTTGTTGCTGCTGGTACTGTTGTTGCTGGTACTGTTGCTGCATGGATACTGTTGTGCTGGATACTGTTGTTGCTGGTACTGTTGTGGTACTGTTGTTGCTGCTGGATACTGTTGTTGCTGGTACTGTTGTTGCTGGTACTGTTGTTGCTGGTACTGTTGTTGCTGGTACTGTTGTTGCTGGTACTGTTGTTGCTGGTACTGTTGTTGCTGGTACTGTTGTTGCTGGTACTGTTGTTGCTGGTACTGTTGTTGCTGGTACTGTTGCTGGTACTGTTGCTGTACTGTTGCTGTGGATACTGTTGCTGTACTGTTGTTGCTGGTACTGTTGTTGCTGGTACTGTTGTTGCTGGTACTGTTGTTGCTGGTACTGTTGTTGCTGGTACTGTTGCTGCATGGATACTGTTGTTGCTGGTACTGTTGTTGCTGGTACTGTTGTTGCTGGTACTGTTGTTCTGGTACTGTTGTTGCTGGATACTGTTGCTGCATGGATACTGTTGCTGCATGGATACTGTTGCTGCATGGATACTGTTGTACTGTTGCTGCATGGATACTGTTGTTGCTGATACTGTTGTTGCTGGTACTGTTGCTGCATGGATACTGTTGTTGCTGGTACTGTTGTTGCTGGTACTGTTGTTGCTGGTACTGTTGTTGCTGGTGCTGTTGTTGCTGGTACTGTTGTTGCTGGTACTGTTGTTGCTGGTACTGTTGTTGCTGGTACTGTTGTTGCTGCATGGATACTGTTGTTGCTGGTACTGTTGTTGCTGGTACTGTTGTTGCTGGTACTGTTGTTGCTGGTACTGTTGTTGCTGGTACTGTTGTTGCTGGTACTGTTGCTGCTGTTGTACTGTTGTTGCTGGTACTGTTGTTTCTGGTACTGTTGTTGCTGGTACTGTTGTTGCTGGTACTGTACTTGCTGGTACTGTTGTTGCTGGTACTGTTGTTGCTGGTACTGTTGTTGCTGGTACTGTTGTTGCATGGATACTGTTGTTGCTGGTACTGTTGTTGCTGGTACTGTTGTTGCTGGTACTGTTGTTGCTGGTACTGTTGTTGCTGGTACTGTTGTTGCTGGTACTGTTGTTGCTGGTACTGTTGTTGCTGGATACTGTTGTTGCTGTACTGTTGCTGCATGGATACTGTTGCTGCATGGATACTGTTGCTTGCTGGTACTGTTGTTGCTGGTACTGTTGCTGCATGGATACTGTTGTTGCTGCTGCATGGATACTGTTGCTTGTACTGTTGTTGCTGGTACTGTTGTTGCTGGTACTGTTGCTGCATGGATACTGTTGCTGCATGGATACTGTTGCTGCATGGATACTGTTGCTGCATGGATACTGTTGTTGCTGGTACTGTTGTTGCTGGTACTGTTGTTGCTGGTACTGTTGTTGCTGGTACTGTTGTTGCTGGTACTGTTGTTGCTGGTACTGTTGTTGCTGGTACTGTTGCTGCTGGATACTGTTGTTGCTGGTACTGTTGTTGCTGGTACTGTTGTTGCTGGTACTGTTGTTGCTGGTACTGTTGTTGCTGGTACTGTTGTTGCTGGTACTGTTGTTGCTGGATACTGTTGTTGCTGGTACTGTTGTTGCTGGTACTGTTGTTGCTGGTACTGTTGCTGCATGGATACTGTTGTTGCTGGTACTGCTGGTACTGTTGTTCTGTGGATACTGTTGTTGCTGGTACTGTTGTTGCTGGTACTGTTGTTGCTGGTACTGTTGATGTACTGTTGTTGCTGGTACTGTTGTTGCTGGTACTGTTGCTGCATGGATACTGTTGTTGCTGGTACTGTTGTTGCTGGTACTGTTGTTGCTGGTACTGTTGCTGTGGTACTGTTGACTGTTGCTGCATGGATACTGTACTGTTGTTGCTGGTACTGTTGTTGCTGGTACTGTTGTTGCTGGTACTGTTGTTGCTGGTACTGTTGTACTGTTGTTGCTGGTACTGTTGCTGCATGGATACTGTTGCTGCTGGTACTGTTGCTGCATGGATACTGTTGTTGCTGGTACTGTTGTTGCTGGTACTGTTGATACTGTTGTTGCTGGTACTGTTGTTGCTGGTACTGTTGTTGCTGGTACTGTTGTTGCTGGTACTGTTGTTGCTGGTATGTTGTTGCTGGTACTGTTGTTGCTGGTACTGTTGTTGCTGGGTACTGTTGCTGCATGGATACTGTTGTTGCTGGTACTGTTGTTGCTGGTACTGTTGTTGCTGGTACTGTTGTTGCTGGTACTGTTGCTGCATGGATACTGTTGCTTTGGCTGTTGCTGCTGGATACTGTTGCTGTGGATACTGTTGTTGCTGGTACTGTTGTTGCTGGTACTGTTGTTGCTGGTACTGTTGTTGCTGGTACTGTTGTTGCTGGTACTGTTGCTTGCTGGTACTGTTGTGCCTGTGTTGCTGTACTGTTGTTGCTGGTACTGTTGTTGCTGGTACTGTTGTTGCTGGTACTGTTGCTGCTGGATACTGTTGTTGCTGGTACTGTTGTTGCTGGTACTGTTGTTGCTGCTGCATGGATACTGTTGCTGCATGGATACTGTTGTTGCTGGTACTGTTGTTGCTGGATACTGTTGTTGCTGGTACTGTTGTTGCTGGTACTGTTGTTGCTGGTACTGTTGCTGCATGGATACTGTTGTTGCTGGTACTGTTGTTGCTGGTACTGTTGTTGCTGGTACTGTTGCTGCATGGATACTGTTGTTGCTGGTACTGTTGTTGCTGGTACTGTTGTTGCTGGTACTGTTGCTGCATGGATACTGTTGTTGCTGGTACTGTTGTTGCTGGTACTGTTGTTGCTGGTACTGTTGTTGCTGGTACTGTTGTTGCTGGTACTGTTGTTGCTGGTACTGTTGTTGCTGGTACTGTTGCTGCATGGATACTGTTGCTGCTGATACTGTTGTTGCTGGTAACTGTTGTTGCTGGTACTGTTGTTGCTGGTACTGTTGCTGTTGTTGCTGGTACTGTTGTTGCTGGTACTGTTGTTGCTGCTGGATACTGTTGTTGCTGGTACTGTTGTTGCTGGTACTGTTGTTGCTGGTACTGTTGTTGCTGTACTGTTGTTGCTGGTACTGTTGTTGCTGGTACTGTTGTTGCTGGTACTGTTGTTGCTGGTACTGTTGTTGCTGGTACTGTTGTTGCTGGTACTGTTGCTGCATGGATACTGTTGCTGCATGGATACTGTTGCTTGCTGGTACTGTTGTTGCTGGTACTGTTGCTGCATGGATACTGTTGTTGCTGGTACTGTTGTTGCTGGTACTGTTGTTGCTGGTACTGTTGTTGCTGGTACTGTTGTTGCTGGTACTGTTGTTGCTGGTACTGTTGCTATGGATACTGTTGCTCTCTGTTGCTGCATGGATACTGTTGTTGCTGGTACTGTTGTTGCTGGTACTGTTGTTGCTGGTACTGTTGTTGCTGGTACTGTTGTTGCTGGTACTGTTGCTGCATGGATACTGTTGTTTCTGGTACTGTTGCTGCATGGATACTGTTGCTGCATGGATACTGTTGTTGCTGGTACTGTTGTTGCTGGTACTGTTGTTGCTGGTACTGTTGTTGCTGGTACTGTTGTTGCTGGTACTGTTGTTGCTGGTACTGTTGTTGCTGGTACTGTTGTTGCTGGTACTGTTGTTGCTGGTACTGTTGTTGCTGGTACTGTTGTTGCTGTACTGTTGTTGCTGGTACTGTTGTTGCTGGATACTGTTGTTGCTGGTACTGTTGTTGCTGGTACTGTTGTTGCTGGTACTGTTGTTGCTGGTACTGTTGTTGCTGGTAATGTTGTTGCTGGTACTGTTGTTGCTGGTACTGTTGCTGCATGGATACTGTTGTTGCTGGTACTGTTGTTGCTGGTACTGTTGTTGCTGGTACTGTTGCTGCATGGACTGTTGTTGCTGGTACTGTTGTTGCTGGTACTGTTGCTGCTGGTACTGTTGTTGCTGGTACTGTTGTTGACTGTTGTTGCATGGTACTGTTGTTGCTGGTACTGTTGCTGCATATACTGTTGTTGCTGGTACTGTTGTTGCTGGTACTGTTGTTGCTGCTGGATACTGTTGTTGCTGGTACTGTTGTTGCTGGTACTGTTGCTGCATGGATACTGTTGCTGTACTGTTGCTGCATGGATACTGCTGGTACTGTTGTTGCTGGTACTGTTGTTGCTGGTACTGTTGTTGCTGGTACTGTTGTTGCTGGTACTGTTGTTGCTGGTACTGTTGCTGCAGTACTGTTGTTGCTGGTACTGTTGTTGCTGGTACTGTTGTTGCTGGTACTGTTGTTGCTGGTACTGTTGCTGCATGGATACTGTTGCTGCATGGATACTGTTGCTTGGATACTGTTGCTGCATGGATACTGTTGTTGCTGGTACTGTTGTTGCTGGTACTGTTGCTGCATGGATACTGTTGTTGCTGGTACTGTTGTTGCTGGTACTGTTGTTGCTGGTACTGTTGCTGCATGGATACTGTTGTTGCTGGTCTGGTACTGTTGTTGCTGGTACTGTTGTTGCTGGTACTGTTGCTGCATGGATACTGTTGCTGCATGGATACTGTTGTTGCTGGTACTGTTGTTGCTGGTACTGTTGTTGCTGGTACTGTTGTTGCTGGTACTGTTGTTGCTGGTACTGTTGTTGCTGGTACTGTTGTTGCTGGTACTGTTGCTGCATGGATACTGTTGCTTGCTGGATACTGTTGCTGCATGGATACTGTTGCTGCATGGATACTGTTGTTGCTGGATACTGTTGCTGGTACTGTTGTTGCTGGTACTGTTGTTGCTGGTACTGTTGCTGCATGGATACTGTTGTTGCATGGATACTGTTGCTGCTGGTACTGTTGTTGCTGGTACTGTTGTTGCTGGTACTGTTGCTGCACTGTTGTACTGTTGTTGCTGGATACTGTTGTTGCTGATACTGTTGTTGCTGGTACTGTTGCTGCATGGATACTGTTGTTGCTGGTACTGTTGTTGCTGTACTGTTGTTGCTGGTATGGATACTGTTGTTGCTGGTACTGTTGTTGCTGTATTGTACTGTTGTTGCTGGTACTGTTGTTGCTGGTACTGTTGTTGCTGGTACTGTTGTTGCTGGTACTGTTGTTGCTGGTACTGTTGTTGCATGGATACTGTTGTTGCTGGTACTGTTGTTGCTGGTACTGTTGCTGCTGGTACTGTTGTTGCTGGTACTGTTGTTGCTGGTACTGTTGTTGCTGGTACTGTTGTTGCTGGTACTGTTGTTGCTGGTTGTTGCTGGTACTGTTGTTGCTGGTACTGTTGTTGCTGGTACTGTTGTTGCTGGATACTGTTGCTGCATGGATACTGTTGTTGCTGGTACTGTTGCTGCTGTTGCTGTTGCTGCATGGATACTGTTGTTGCTGGTACTGTTGTTGCTGGTACTGTTGTTGCTTCACTGTTGCTGCATGGATACTGTTGTTGCTGGTACTGTTGTGTTGCTGGTGTTGTTGCTGGTACTGTTGTTGCTGGTACTGTTGCTGCATGGATACTGTTGTTGCATGTTGTTGCTGGTACTCTGTACTGTACTGTTGTTGCTGGTACTGTTGTTGCTGGTACTGTTGCTGCTGGTACTGTTGTGCATGGTACTGTTGCTGCATGGATACTGTGTTGTACTGTTGCTGGGTACTGTTGTTGCTGGTACTGTTGTTGCTGGTTTGCACTGTTGTTGCTGGTACTGTTGTTGCTGGTACTGTTGCTGCTGGATACTGTTGTTTGCTGGTACTGTTGTTGCTGGTACTGTTGTTGCTGGTACTGCTGGTACTGTTGTTTCTGCTGTTGTTGCTGGTACTGTTGTTGCTGGTACTGTTGTTGCTGGTACTGTTGCTGCATGGATACTGTTGCTGCATGGATACTGTTGCTGCATGGATTACTGTTGCTGCATGGATACTGTTGTTGCTGGTACTGTTGTTGCTGGTACTGTTGCGGTACTGTTGTTGCCTGGTACTGTTGTTGCTGGTACTTTGCTGGTACTGTTGCTTGTTGGCATGGATACTGTTGCATGCTAGCTTACTACTGTTGTTGCTGGTACTGTTGATGGATACTGTTGCTCATGGATTGTTGCTGCGATACTTGTTGGCATGGATACTGTTGTTTGCTGGTACTGTTGTTGCTGGTACTGTTGTTTCTCTGTTGTTGCTGTACTGTTGCTGCTGGACTGTTGTTGCTGGTACTGTTGTTGCTGGTACTGTTGTTGCTGGTACTGTTGTTGCTGATACTGTTGTTGCTGGATTGTTGTTGCTGTACTGTTGTACTGTTGTTGCTGGTATGTTGTTGCTGGTACTGTTGTTGCTCCGGTAACTGTTGTTGCTGGTACTGTTGTTGCTGGTACTGTTGTTGCTGGTACTTCTGCATGTACTGTTGTATGGTACTGTTGTTGTTGCTGGTACTGTTGTTTCTGCGTACATGGATACTGTTGTTGCTGGTACTCTGGTACTGTTGCACTTGTTGCTGCATGGATACTGTTGTTGCTGGTACTGTTGTTGCTGGTACTGTTGCTGCATGGATACTGTTGTTGCTGGTACTGTTGTTGCTGGTACTGTTGTTGCTGGTACTGTTGCTGCATGGATACTGTTGTTGCTGGTACTGGTACTGTTGTTTGCTGGTCATTGTTGTTGCTACTGTTGTCTGGTACTAGTGGTTGTTGTTGCTGGTACTGTTGTTGCTGGTACTGTTGCTGCATGGATACTGTATTGCTGCATGTATACTGCTGCATGGATACTGTTGCCCTTACTGTTGCTGCATGGATACTGTTGCTGCATGGATACTGTTGTTGCTGGTACTGTTGTTGCTGGTACTGTTGTTTTCTGGTACTGTTGCTGCATGGATACTGTTTTTGCTGGTATTGTTGTTGCTGGTACTGTTGTTGCTGGTATTGTTGCTCCTGGTACTGTTGCTGCTGGTACTGTTGCTGCATGGATACTGTTGTTGCAGGTACTGTTGTTGCTGGTACTGTTGTTTGCTGGTACTGTTGTTGCTGGTACTGTTGTGCTGTACTGGTTGCTGGTACTGTTGCTGCATGGATACTGTTGCTGCATGGATACTGTTGCTGCATGGATACTGTTGCTGCATGGATACTGTTGCTGCATGGATACTGTTGCTGCATGGATACTGTTGCTGCATGGATACTGTTGCTGCATGGATACTGTTGCTGCATGCTGTTGCTGCATGGTACTGTTGTTGCTGGTACTGTTGTTGCTGGTACTGTTGTTGCTGTACTGTTTTGCTGGTACTGTTGTTGCTGTGTACTGTTGCTGCATGGATACTGTTGCTGCATGGATACTATTGCTGCATGGATACTGTTGCTGCATGGATACTGTTGTTGCTGGTACTGTTGTTGCTGGTACTGTTGTTGCTGGTACTGTTGTTGCTGGTACTGTTAATGCTAGGGCGTTCCTGCTTCCGAGACGGATTTCCAATCTTACAATCACTTTTTGGGGGTCTTTTGATGCTTTTCAAATGCAATCTTACGATAAAAAACGTAAGATTGTAGTCAATTTTGACAAAATATGCTTGAAATGAGCTTGAAAGACGGAGAAACGTACAGATTGCGAATGTTACAACGTTGAAATGCCATATTTTGTAACAAAAGGTGTTAACATCAATTCGTGTCTTACAATTATAATTGTAAGAAATAAAGGGAAAGCGGACGGTTATAAGGCGGCAGGCAGAATTCAGCTTTTACATCTTACAATAAAAATCGTAAGTATAATTCATTTAATTTTTCTAATTTAGTAAAAAACGGCTATGTGTCAAACATCTTACTCCTCCTCCTCCCCCCCCTCCTCGTCCTCCTCTTCCCTCCTCCTTTCTCCTCCTCCATGTCCCCATCCCCATCTTCCTCCTCCTCCATCTCCTCCTCCTCAGCAATGTCTGCATTGTCTCATCCGATTGCACAGCCTCTGCCCTGGGTGTCCTTCTCAATGGATTGACAAGCTAGGAGCATGCTTGTGTGGTACTTTCTCTGGATCTTCATACCCTTGGTGGTTCGCAGCTAATTTGAAAGCGTCAATGGGAATATCGCCCGTCCATGTTGCTTTTCTCCTAACCCCCACGGTAATAGGCAGCAAGCTTGTGGTCCATCCAATCTTCTGGCCAAGTTGGCGAATTGTGTTTCAGTGTACACCAACTTCTGAGCCCCAGAGTACAAGGGCTTTAAATACACACATTCCACTTCTCCATTCACTGGTAGTGATTGACCTCCACCACGTCCCATCCTCTCAATCCGCTAGAGTCATCCATTTGTACCTTGACCACAGCGACATGACCAACAACCAAATCAGTAGTGGGCTCGTAGGCTATTCTTCTATCCGGCTTCGTCCCTTGTGAAGAATATAAGTACAACACATCCTCCTCCTCTGGCCTTTCCATATTAGTCTCCAAAGTGTGTGCAACCTTCATAGTCTTGGCAATCTCGTTACTTGTAGGTAAAAGGTCTGACACATCCATGGACAAGTCATCCAATGCTGCTATCAAGCGCTTGGCCATTGATTTCTCAGACTGTGTCAGAACACGACTGGTTGCTGACAACTCCGATGGGAAGTCGACAAAATGTTGGTCTTTCGGGTACTCCCCAGTCACAGCATCATCTGGTTGAGTGCTCCAATAACTCTTCTCAACTTTGAAGAAATCAGTCCACACTTATTGCTTGGCTTCCCAAGTTTCACGAAGCATCTCGGCAATATGTTTGAAGGACTGGGCATGGGATGGGCCATCGGCTGCTGGTTCATCCATCGGCTGCTGGTCATCGGCTGCTGGTTCTAGAACCAGAAGGTCCTCCGCTGCGTGTCGTACACGGACATCAGCTACGGGTCCTGCACGGTCGTCACCGGCGGGTTGTACAGGACCATCGGCCATGTGGCCTGCAAGGACGTCACCTCCGGGCTTCTCGTTATGAATAGTCTTCCAGACAGCCGCCCAGTTTGCCTCGATATTCTCGAGCTCTTCAATCTTGATCTTGGGGGCTTCCTTAAATATGTTATGGTGTCCACCAGTGGGAAGCCTTGGAGGACGTAAATAGGTTCAGCGTCATTGTCCCACTGTCCTCTCCAAGATCCTGACTCGTCATACTCCTTGTAATAGACCCCTGCAATTGTTGGTGTGCAAACATGTATTGTATATTAGTGAATCATTTAGGACACCCATATTCCTCCCGACTATACTCGGGAGCATCCCTTGGATAATACATCCTAGGTCCTAGGTACAACTTCCTTTGTATCATTTAGTTTCTATTGAAGACTGTACATGTAAATCAATGAGGACATGGCACACCCATATTCCTCCCGAGCATAATCGGGAGCATTGTGCAGACAGTACATACACGCACGGTAGCATTTAATTTGTAAATATCAGTATATCAAGTATTCTTACCGACTCTCCCGTTGGGACCTTTCGTTATCTTGAATTTTTTTTTTTTTGTACTCGGCATACCCATAGTCCTCCCGATCATAATCGGAGGAATTGTCAAACCCAACGAACGAATGATTGAGAAAAACCAAACTCAGAATACCCACGGTCCTCCCGATCATAATCGGGAGCATTGACAAACCCAACGAGCGAATGATTGAGAAAACCAAATTCGGAATACACAGAGTCCTCCCGATCATAATCGGGAGCATTGTCAAACCCAACGAGCGAATGATTGAGAAAACCAAATTCGGAATACACACATTCCTCCCGATCATAATCGGGAGCATTGTCAAACCCAACGAGCGAATGATTAAGAAAACCAAATTTGGAATACACAGAGTCCTCCCGATCATAATCGGGAGCATTGTCAAACCCAACGAGCGAATGATTGAGAAAACCTAATTCGGAATACACACAGTCCTCCCGATCATAATCGGGAGCACTGACAAACCTAACGAGCGAATGATTCAGAAAACATGTACTCGGCATTTTTTTTTTTTTTTTTTTTTGTACTCGGCATACCTATAGTCCTCCCGATCATAATCGGGAGCATTGTCAAACCCAACGATCGAATGATTGAGAAAAACCAAACTCAGAATACCCACAGTCCTCCTGATCATAATCGGGAGCATTGACAAACCCAACGAGCGAATGATTGAGAAAACCAAATTCGGAATACACAGAGTCCTCCCGATCATAATCGGGAGCATTGTCAAACCCAACGAGCGAATGATTGAGAAAACCAAATTCGGAATACCCACAGTCCTCCCGATCATAATCGGGAGCACTGACAAACCCAACGAGCGAATGATTCAGAAAACATGTACTCGGCATTTTTTTTTTTTTTTTTTACTCGGCATACCCATAGTCCTCCCGATCATAATCGGGAGCATTGTCAGACCCAACGAACGAATGATTGAGAATAACCAAACTCAGAATACCCACAGTCCTCCCGATCATAATCGGGAGCATTGTCAAACCCAACGAGCGAATGATTCAGAAAACATGTAAACGGCATTTTTTTTTTTTTTTTTTTTTTTTGTACTCGGCATACCCATAGTCCTCCCGATCATAATCGGGAGCATTGTCAAACCCAACGAGCAAATGATTGAGAAAACCAAATTCGGAATATACACAGTCCTCCCGATCATAATCGGGAGCACTGACAAAACCAACGAGCGAATGATTCAGAAAACATGTACTCGGCATTTTTTTTTTTTTTTGTACTCGGCATACCCATAGTCCTCCCTATCATAATCGGGAGCATTGTCAATCCTAACGAGCGAATGATTGAGAAAAACCAAACTTAGAATACCCACAGACCTCCTGATCATAATCGGGGGCATTGTCAAACCCAACGAGCGAATGATTGAGAAAACCAAATTCGGAATACACAGAGTCCTCCCGATCATAATCGGGAGCTTTGTCAAACCCAACGAGCGAATGATTGAGAAAACTAAATTCGGAATACACACAGTCCTCCCGATCATAATCGGGAGCACTTACAAACCTAACGAGCGAATGATTCAGAAAACATGTACTCGGCATTTGTTTTTTATTTTTTTATTTGACTCGGCATACCCATAGTCCTCCCTATCATAATCGGGAGCATTGTCAAACCCAACGAACGAATGATTGAGAAAAACCAAACTCAGAATACCCACAGTCCTCCCGATCATAATCGGGAGCATTGACAAACCCAACGAGCGAATGATTGAGAAAACCAAATTCGGAATACACAGAGTCCTCCCGATCATAATTGGGAGCATTGACAAACCCAACAAGCGAATGATTGAGAAAACCAAATTCGGAATACACAGAGTCCTCCCGATCATAATCGGGAGCACTGACAAAACCCATCGAGCGAATGATTCAGAAAACATGTGCTCGGCATACCCATAGTCCTCCCGATCATAATCGGGAGCATTGTCAAACCCAACGAGCGAATGATTGAGAAAACTAAATTCGGAATACACACAGTCCTCCCGATCATAATCGGGAGCACTGACAAACCTAACGAGCGAATGATTCAGAAAACATGTACTTGGCATTTTTTTTTTTTATTTTTTTTTTTGAACTCGGCATACCCATAGTCCTCCCTATCATAATCGGGATCATTGTCAAACCCAACGAACGAATGATTGACAAAAATCAAACTCAGAATACCCACAGTCCTCTTGATCATAATCGGGAGCATTGTCAAACCCAACGAGCGAATGATTGAGAAAAACCAAACTCAGAATACCCACAGTCCTCCCGATCATAATCGGGAGCATTGTCAAACCCAACGCGCGAATGATTGAGAAAACCAAACTCGGAATACACACAGTCCTCCCGATCATAAAAAAATCAATCCTAAAACCTGTCAAAGAAAACTTGAACCACCGAATGCCTAGACGGAACAGGCAAAAGGGCTAAATTCTTCTGGGCTGTGACATTTCATCAGTCATGCTATGCAAGTCAAGCAGGCCTCAACTACACATCTTTGCTTTACCTATTGCAGTACTGGGCCACTAAAACAAACCTAGTAAATAGGTAGGTGGCCGAGGTGGGCAAGAACACAGTAAAATAGAAGAACTGCAGGTGTACATGATCCATATGTCAGTGTCATGTTAAGTACCAATCACAACATAAACACCCAACCACACTCCGGCAAAGATTAACCAATAAACAAGGCAACCTGTTGGCAAGCAGTAACTTGGTCAACACAGGCACAAGGCAGCTAAGTCTGGGCTACAATTGCAGTCTACCACTACAATGCAATTCATAACCAAACCAGACGCTATGGAAATCTTGGAACGGTAGCTAAGGATGCATGCCATATGGGTATGCAGTACTGTCCGCCATTACTCTGACGCAGGTGCAAGCGGGGTAACCATCATGCAGGTAGGCAGGCCTCAGGAAGGTGCAGGCGGGTGCAGAGCTGTTCGCCAGTACTCCGGCGCAGGTGCTGGCCCGGCGCGTGTCCTGGTCTGGTCTGGCAGGTGCAGGCGGGTAACCGCCATGCAGGTAGGCAGACCTATCCAGTGCTCCGAGCGCCAGTGCTCCTGGCTATCTGCCCAGCATCCACCAGAGAAGGTGCTAGGCAGGACAGTGACAGTGAAATGCATTGCGCAAAGGGTGCGAGAATTAGAAGCAACTCGGGGCCTATTCACAACACCCGGTGCTAATGCAGATGCGCAGCAAGGCGATGCAGAAAGCGAAAGGCAAAGCAGCAGATCATGAGAACAGAGCTGAAGTGAATTCCCATAGCAGTGAAATGCATTGCGCAAAAGGTGCGAGAATTAGGTGCAACTCGGGACCATGCAGGGCCACCCGGTGCTAATGCGGATGCGCAGCAAAGCAATGCAGGATGCGAAAGGCAATTTGCGCAAGGCATGAAAGGAGGTGAAAGCGCAAGGCATGAAAAGAGGTGAAAGCGCAAGGCATGAAGCAAAGCCTTACCGACTTATCAAAACAGTCTTTCATGCATGCGCAGCAAGGGGGGCCCGGCAAGGGGGGTCAATCAATGCACATCAAGGGGTCATGCAAAGGGGTCAAGCTGCCAGGTCATGCAAAGGGGTCAAGCTGCCAGGTCATGCAAAGGGGTCAAGCTGCCAGAGAAGGTGCTGGGCATGGCAATCAATGCACAGCAAGGAGTCATGCAAAGGGGTCAAGCTGCCAATCCATTGAGAAGGACACCAAGGCAGAGGCTGTGCAATCGGATGGAGACAATGTAGACATTGCTAAGGAGGAGGAGATGGAGGAGGGGGAAGATGGGGATGGGGGCATGGAGGAGGAGATTCTAGTGCAGCGATTGTACAGGCGCTGTTGTTACCCAACAAGTTAGCATTGGCCCTCTTTCTACAACGTGATAGCCTGTCATAAGTACTAAGTTGTACTTTCGAACTGTTGAGTTGTGAGTTGTGAGATAAATAATTATGAGCAATGCGTTCAAGACTTTGTAAACAGCTTTCACCTTCCTCTTGACTGTCCTCTACAATTGATTTTGTATTGGAATACTTCGAAGGAACTTTCTCTCTCTCCAAACGAGCAAATCAATGTTACAATTGAAATTGAAGGGAATAGTCTCTTTCTCCGGAATGCAACAAAACAATCTTACATAATAAATTGTAAGATATTTTCGTAAAATACACCAAAAAAGCAAAATCAATCAATTTGCGAAAACGATCTTACAAAATAAATTGTAAGATATTTTCGTAAAATACACCAAAAAAGCAAAACCAATTAATTTGCGAAAACGATCTTACAATATTAATCGTAAAATTCAGTAAAATAAAAAATCCGTTCGGAAGCAGGAACACCCATTTGTTGTTGCTGGTACTGTTGTTGCTGGTACTGTTGTTGCATGGATACTGTTGTTGCATGGATACTGTTGTTGCTGGTACTGTTGTTGCTGGTACTGTTGTTGCTGGTACTGTTGTTGCTGGTACTGTTGTTGCTGGTACTGTTGTTGATGGTATTGTTGTTGCTGGTACTGTTGTTGCTGGTACAGTTGTTGCTGGTACTGTTGTTTCTGGTACTGTTGTTGCTGGTACTGTTGTTGCTGGTACTGTTGTTGCTGGTACTGTTGTTGCATGGATACTGTTGTTGCTGGTACTGTTGTTGCTGGTATTGTTGCTGCATGGATACTGTTGTTTGCTGGTACTATTGTTGCTGGTACTGTTGTTGCTGGTACTGTTGCTGCATGGATACTGTTGTTGCTGGTACTGTTGTTGCTGGTACTGATGCTGCATGGATACTGTTGTTGCTGGTACTTTGTTGCTGGTACTGTTGCTGCATGGATACTGTTGTTGCTGGTACTGTTGTTGCTGGTATTGTTGTTTCTGGTACTGTTGTTGCTGGTATTGTTGTTGCTGGTACTGTTGTTTCTGGTTACTGTTATTTCTGGTACTGTTGTTGCTGGCACTGTTGTTGCTGGTACGGTTGCTTCATGGATATTGTTGCTGCATGGATACTGTTGCTGCATGGATACTGTAGCTGCATGGATACTGTTGCGGCATGGATACTGTTGCTGCATGGATACTGTTGCTGCATGGATACTGTTGTTGCTGGTACAGTTGTTGCTGGTACTGTTGCTGCATGGATACTGTTGTTGCTGGTACTGTTGTTGCTGGTACTGTTGTTGCTGGTACTGTTGCTGCATGGATACTGTTGTTGCTGGTATTGTTGTTGCTGGTACTGTTGTTGCTGGTATTGTTGCTCCTGGTACTGTTGCTGCATGGATACTGTTGTTGCTGGTATTGTTGTTGCTGGTACTGTTGTTGCTGGTACTGTTGTTGCTGGTACTGTTGTTGCTGGTACTGTTGTTGCTGGTACTGTTGTTGCTGGTACTGTTGCTTCATGGATACTGTTGCTGCATGGATACTGTTGCTGCATGGATACTGTTGTTGCATGGATACTGTTGTCGCTGGTACTGTTGTTGCTGGTACTGTTGTTGCTGGTACTGTTGTTGCTGGTACTGTTGTTGCTGGTACTGTTGTTGCTGGTACTGTTGCTGCATGGATACTGTTGCTGCATGGATACTGTTGTTGCTGGTACTGTTGTTGCTGGTATTGTTGTTGCTGGTACTGTTGTTTCTGGTACTGTTGCTTCTGGTACTGTTGTTGCTGGTACTGTTGTTGCTGGTACTGTTGCTGCATGGAAACTGTTGCTGCATGGATACTGTTGCTGCATGGATACTGTTGCTGCATGGATACTGTTGCTGCATGGATACTGTTGCTGCATGGATACTGTTGCTGCATGGATACTGTTGCTGCATGGATACTGTTGCTGCATGGATACTGTTGCTGCATGGATACTGTTGCTGCATGGATACTGTTGCTGCATGGATACTGTTGCTGCATGGATACTGTTGCTGCATGGATACTGTTGCTGCATGGATACTGTTGTTGCTGGTACTGTTGTTGCTGCTGGTACTGTTGCTGCATGGATACTGTTGCTGCTGCTGATAATGTTGTTGCTGGTACAGTTGTTGCTGGTACTGTTTTTGCTGGTACTGTTGTTGCTGGTACTGTTGTTGCTGGTACTGTTGTTGCTTGTACTGTTGTTGCTGGTACTGTTGTTGCTGGTATTGTTGTTGCTGGTATAATGTTGTTGGTACTGTTGTTGTTGGTACTGTTGTTGTTGGTACTGTTGTTGCTGGTACTGTTGTTGCTGGTACTGTTGTTGCTGATACTGTTGTTGCTGGTACTGTTGTTGCTGGTACTGTTGTTGCATGGATACTGTTGTTGCTGGTACTGTTGTTGCTGGTACTGTTGTTGCTGGTACAGTTGTTGCTGGTACTGTTGTTGCTGGTGACTGTTGTTGCTGGTACTGTTGCTGCATGGATACTGTTGTTGCTGGTACTGTTGTTGCCGGTACTGTTGCTGCATGGATACTGTTGCTGCATGGATACTGTTGCTGCATGGATACTGTTGCTGCATGGATACTGTTGCTGCATGGATACTGTTGCTGCATGGATACTGTTGTTGCTGGTACTGTTGTTGCTGGTACTTTGTTGCTGGTACTGTTGTTGCTGGTACTGTTGTTGCTGGTACTGTTGCTGCATGGATACTGTTGCTGCATGGATACTATTGCTGCATGGATACTGTTGCTGCATGGATACTGTTGTTGCTGGTACTGTTGTTGCTGGTACTGTTGTTGCTGGTACTTGTTGCTGGTACTATTGTTGCTGGTACTGTTGTTGCTGGTACTGTTGTTGCTGGTACTGTTGTTGCTGGTACTGTTGTTGCTGATACTGTTGTTGCTGGTACTGTTGTTTCTGGTACTGTTGTTGCTGGTACTGTTGTTGCTGGTACTGTTGTTGCTGGTACTGTTGTTTCTGGCACTGTTGTTTCTGGTACTGTTGTTGCTGGTACTGTTGTTGCTGGTACTGTTGTTGCTGGTACTGTTGTTGCTGGTACTGTTGTTGCTGGTACTGTTGCTGCTGTTGTTGCTGTACTGTTTGCTGGTACTGTTGTTGCTGGTACTGTTGTTGCTGGTACTGTTGTTGCTGGTTACTGTTGTTGCTGGTACTGTTGTTGCTGGTACTGTTGCTGCATGGATACTGTTGCTGCATGGATACTGTTGTTGCTGGTACTGTTGTTGCTGGGTACTGGTTGCTGGCATGGATACTGTTGTTGCTGGTACTGTTGTTGCTGGTACTGTTGTACTGTTGTTGCTGGTACTGTTGTTGCTGGTACTGTTGCTGCATGAGTACTGTTGTTGCTGGTATTGTTGTTGCTGGTACTGTTGTTGCTGGTATTGTTGTTGCTGGTACTGTTGTTTCTGGTACTGTTATTTCTGGTATTGTTGTTGCTGGCACAGTTGTTGCTGGGTACTGATGCTGCATGGATACTGTTGCTGCATGGATACTGTTGCTGCATGGATACTGTTGCTGCATGGATACTGTTGCTGCATGGATACTGTTGTTGCTGGTACTGTTGTTGCTGGTACTATTGCTGCATGGATACTGTTGTTGCTGGTTCTGTTGTTGCTGGTACTGTTGGTGCTGGTACTGTTGATGCATGGATACTGTTGTTGCTGTATAGTTGTTGCTGGTACTGTTGTTGCTGGTATTGTTGCTCCTGGTACTGTTGCTGCTGGTACTGTTGCTGCATGGATACTGTTGTTGCAGGTACTGTTGTTGCTGGTACTGTTGTTGCTGGTACTGTTGTTGCTGGTACTGTTGCTGCATGGATACTGTTGCTGCATGGATACTGTTGCTGCATGGATACTGTTGCTGCATGGATACTGTTGCTGCATGGATACTGTTGTTGCTGGTATTGTTGTTGCTGGTACTGTTGTTGCTGGTACTGTTGTTGCTGGTACTGTTGTTGCTGGTACTGTTGTTGCTGGTACTGTTGCTGCATGCATACTATTGCTGCATGGATACTGTTGCTGCATGGATACTGTTGTTGCATGGATACTGTTGTTGCTGGTACTGTTGTTGCTGGTACTGTTGTTGCTGGTACTGTTGTTGCTGGTACTGTTGTTGCTGGTACTGTTGTTGCTGGTACTGTTGTTGCTGGTACTGTTGTTGCTGGTACTGTAGTTGCTGGTACTGTTGTTTCTGGTACTGTTGTTGCTGGTACTGTTGTTGCTGGTACTGTTGTTTCTGGTACTGTTGTTTCTGGTACTGTTGTTTCTGGTACTGTTGTTTCTGGTACTGTTGTTGCTGGTGATGTTGTTGCTGGTTCTGTTGTTGCTGGTACTGTTGTTGCTGGTACTGTTGTTGCTGGTTCTGTTGTTGCATGGATACTGTTGTTGCTGGTACTGTTGTTGCTGGTACTGTTGTTGCTGGTACTGTTGCTGCATGGATACTGTTGTTGCATGGATACTGTTGTTGCTGGTACTGTTGTTTGCTGGTACTGTTGCTGCATGGATACTGTTGTTGCTGGTACTGTTGTTGCTGGTACTGTTGTTGCTGGTACTGTTGTTGCTGGTACTGTTGTTGCTGGTACTGTTGTTGCTGGTACTGTTGTTGCTGGTACTGTTGTTGCTGGTACTGTTGCTGCATGGATACTGTTTGTTGCTGGTACTGTTGTTGCTGGTACTGTTGTTTCTGGTACTGTTGTTTTCATGGATACTGTTGTTGCTGGTACTGTTGTTTCTGGTACTGTTGTTTCTGGTACTGTTGTTTCTGGTACTGTTGTTGCTGGTGCTGTTGTTGCTGGTTCTGTTGTTGCTGGTACTGTTGTTGCTGGTACTGTTGTTGCTGGTTCTGTTGTTGCATGGATACTGTTGTTGCTGGTACTGTTGTTGCTGGTACTGTTGTTGCTGGTACTGTTGCTGCATGGATACTGTTGTTGCATGGATACTGTTGTTGCTGGTACTGTTGTTGCTGGTACTGTTGCTGCATGGATACTGTTGTTGCTGGTACTGTTGCTGCTGGTACTGTTGCTGCATGGATACTGTTGCTGCATGGATACTGTTGTTGGTGGTACTGTTGTTGCTGGTACTGTTGCTGCATGGATACTGTTGTTGCTGGTACTGTTGTTGCTGGTACTGTTGTTGCTGGTACTGTTGTTGCTGGTACTGTTGCTGCATGGATACTGTTGTTGCTGGTATTGTTGTTGCTGGTACTGTTGTTGCTGGTATTGTTGTTGCTGGTACTGTTGTTTCTGGTACTGTTATTTCTGGTACTGTTGTTGCTGGCACTGTTGTTGCTGGTACTGTTGCTGCATGGATACTGTTGCTGCATGGATACTGTTGCTGCATGATACTGTTGCTGCATGGATACTGTTGTTGCTGGTACAGTTGTTCCTGGTACTGTTGTTGCATGGATACTGTTGTTGCTGGTACTGTTGTTGCTGGTACTGTTGCTGCATGGATACTGTTGTTGCTGGTATTGTTGTTGCTGGTACTGTTGTTGCTGGTACTGTTGTTGCTGGTACTGTTGCTGCTGGTACTGTTGCTGCATGGATACTGTTGTTGCAGGTACTGTTGTTGCTGGTACTGTTGTTGCTGGTACTGTTGTTGCTGGTACTGTTGTTGCTGGTACTGTTGCTGCATGGATACTGTTGCTGCATGGATACTGTTGCTGCATGGATACTGTTGCTGCATGGATACTGTTGCTGCATGGATACTGTTGCTGCATGGATACTGTTGCTGCATGGATACTGTTGCTGCATGGATACTGTTGCTGCATGGATACTGTTGCTGCATGGATACTGTTGCTGCATGGATACTGTTGTTGCTGGTACTGTTGTTGCTGGTACTGTTGTTGCTGGTACTGTTGTTGCTGGTACTGTTGTTGCTGGTACTGTTTTTGCTGGTACTGTTGTTTTCTGGTACTGTAGTTTCTGGTACTGTTGTTTCTGGTACTGTTGTTGCTGGTACTGTTGTTGCTGGTACTGTTGTTGCTGGTACTGTTGTTGCTGGTGCTATTGTTGCTGGTTCTGTTGTTGCTGGTACTGTTGTTGCTGGTACTGTTGTTGCTGGTACTGTTGTTGCATGGATACTGTTGTTGCTGGTTACTGTTGTTGCTGGTACTGTTGTTGCTGGTATTGTTGCTGCATGGATACTGTTGTTGCATGGATACTGTTGTTGCTGGTACTGTTGTTGCTGGTTACTGATGCTGCATGGATACTGTTGTTGCTGGTACTGTTGTTGCTGGTACTGTTGCTGCATGGATACTGTTGCTGCATGGATACTGTTGTTGCTGGTACTGTTGTTGCTGGTACTGTTGCTGCATGATACTGTTGTTGCTGGTACTGTTGTTGCTGGTACTGTTGCTGCTGGTACTGTTGCTGCATGGATGGGATATTGTTGTTGCTGGTATTGTTGTTGCTGGTACTGTTGTTGCTGGTATTGTTGTTGCTGGTACTGTTGTTTCTGGTACTGTTATTTCTGGTACTGTTGTTGCTGGCACTTTTGTTGCTGGTACTGTTGTTGCTGGGTACTGTTGCTGCATGGATACTGTTGTTTCTGGTACTGTTGTTGCTGTACTGTTGCTGCATGGATACTATTGCTGCATGGATACTGTTGCTGCATGGATACTGTTGTTGCTGGTACTGTTGTTGCTGGTACTGTTGTTGCTGGTACTGTTGTTGCTGGTACTGTTGTTGCTGGTACTGTCTGCATGGATACTGTTGTTGCTGGTACTGTTTTTGCTGGTACTGTTGTTGCTGGTACTGTTGTTGCTGGTACTGTTGTTGCTGGTACTGTTGTTGCTGGTACTGATGCTGCATGGATACTGTTGTTGCTGATACTGTTGTTGCTGGTACTGTTGTTGCTGGTACTGTTGTTGCTGGTACTGTTGTTGCTGGTACTGTTGTTTCTGGTACTGTTGTTTCTGGTACTGTTGTTTCTGGTACTGTTGTTGCTGGTACTGCTGTTGCTGGTACTGTTGTTGCTGGTACTGTTGTTGCTGGTACTGTTGTTTGCTGGTACTGTTGTTGAATGGATACTGTTGTTTCTGGTACTGTTGTTGCTGTACTGTTGCTGCATGGATACTATTGCTGCATGGATACTGTTGCTGCATGGATACTGTTGTTGCTGGTACTGTTGTTGCTGGTACTGTTGTTGCTGGTACTGTTGTGCTGGATACTGTTGTTGCTGGTACTGTTGTTGCTGGTACTGTTGTTGCTGGTACTGTTGTTGCTGGTACTGTTGTTGCTGATACTGTTGTTGCTGGTACTGTTGTTCTGATACTGTTGTTGCTGATACTGTTGTTGCTGGTACTGTTGTTGCTGGTACTGTTGTGCTGCTGTTGTTTGCTGGTACTGTTGTTGCTGGTACTGTTGTTTCTGGTACTGTTGTTTCTGGTACTGTTGTTTCTGGTACTGTTGTTGCTGGTACTGCTTGTTGCTGGTACTGTTGTTGCTGGTACTGTTGTTGCTGGTACTGTTGTTGCTGGTACTGTTGTTGAATGGATACTGTTGTTGCTGGTACTGTTGTTGCTGGTACTGTTGTTGCTGGTACTGTTGCTGCATGGATACTGTTGTTGCATGGATTACTGTTGTTGCTGGTACTGTTGTTGCTGGTACTGTTGTTGCTGGTTACTGTTGTTGCTGGTACTGTTGCTGCATGGATACTGTTGCTGCATGGATACTGTTGCTGCATGGATACTGTTTGCTGCATGGATACTGTTGCTGCATGGATACTGTTGCTGCATGGATACTGTTGCTGCATGAATACTGTTGCTGCATGGATACTGTTGCTGCATGGATACTGTTGTTGCTGGTACTGTTGTTGCTGGTACTGTTGTTGCTGGTACTGTTGTTGCTGGTACTGTTGTTGCTGGTACTGTTTTTGCTGGTACTGTTGTTTCTGGTACTGTAGTTTCTGGTACTGTTGTTTCTGGTACTGTTGTTGCTGGTACTGTTGTTGCTGGTACTGTTGTTGCTGGTTCTATTGTTGCTGGTTCTGTTGTTGCTGGTACTGTTGTTGCTGGTACTGTTGTTGCTGGTACTGTTGTTGCATGGATACTGTTGTTGCTGGTACTGTTGTTGCTGTTGTTGCTTGTTGTTGCTGGTACTGTTGCTGCTGTATGGATACTGTTGTTGCTGGATACTGTTGTTGCTGGTACTGTTGTTGCTGGTACTGTTTACTGCATGGATACTGTTGTTGCTGGTACTGTTGGCTGGTACTGTTGCATGGATACATGGACTGTTGCTGCATGGATACTGTTGTTGCTGGTACTGTTGTTGCTGGTACTGTTGCTGCATGGATACTGTTGTTGCTGGTACTGTTGTTGCTGGTACTGTTGTTGCTGGTACTGTTGCTGCATGGATACTGTTGTTGCTGGTATTGTTGTTGCTGGTACTGTTGTTGCTGGTATGTAGTTGTGCTGGTACTGTTGCTGCATGGATACTGTTGTTGCTGGTACTGTTGTTGTGTACTGTGCTGTTGTTGCTGGTACTGTTGTGTGGATACTGTTGTTGCAAGGATACTGTTGTTGCTGGTACTGTTGTTGCTGGTACTGTTACTGTTGTTGTTGCTGGTACTGTTGTTGCTGGTATGTTGCTGCATGGATACTGTTGCTGCATGGATACTGTTGTTGCTGGTACTGTTGTTTGCTGTACTGTTGCTGCATGGATACTGTTGTTGATGGTACTGTTGTGCTGGTACTGTTGCTGATACTGTTGCTGCATGGGATACTGTTGTTGCTGGTATTGTTGTTACTGTTGCTGCTGTACTGTTGTTGCTGGTACTGTTGTTGCTGTACTGTTGTTGCTGTACTGTTGTTGCTGGTACTGTTGTTTGCTGTCTGTACTACTGCTCTGTTGTTGCTGGTACTGTTGTTGCTGGTACTGTGTTGCTGTATGGTACTGTTGTTGCTGGTACTGTGGATACTGTTTCATACTGTCTGTACTGTTGCTTGGATCTGTTGTACTGTTTGTTGCTGCTGTCTGTTGTTGTGGTTGGCTGGTACTGTTGTTGCTGTTTTACTGTTGTTTGCTCTGTTCGTTGCTGGTACTGTTTGCTGGTACTGTTGTTTTCTGGAACTGCTGGTATGTTGCTGTGTTGTTCTTGGTACTGTTGTGAGATGCTGCAGGTTATGTGCTGTCTGTACTGTTGCTGGTACTGTTGTTGCTGTACTTGTTGCTGGTACTGTTGTGCATCTTGTTTCTGGTACTGTTGTTGTTGTTGTATGTTGTTGCTGCGTTCTTTGTTGCTGGTTCTGTTGTTGCTGGTACTGTTGTCTGGTACATGTTGTTGCTGTACTGTTGTTGCTGGGTACTGTTGATTGCTGTACTGTTACTGCATGGATACTGTTGTTGCAAGGCATACTGTTGTTTGCTGGTACTGTTGCTTGCTGGATACTGTTGCTGCATGGATACTGTTGTTGCTGGTACTGTTGTTGCTGGTTGTTGCTGCACTGTTGCTGCATGGATACTGTTGTTGCTGGTACTGTTGTTGCTGGTTGTTGCTGCACTGTTGTTGCGGAGTACTGTTGTTACTGTTGTTTGCTGTGTACTGTTGCTGCATGGATACTGTTGTTGCTGGTATTGTTGTTGCTAGGTGGTTTACTGTTGTTGCTGGTATTGTTGTTGTTGGTACTGTTGCTGCATGGATTACTGTTGTTGCTGGTACTGTTGTTCTGGTACTGTTGTTGCTGTTGTTGGGTTGCTGTACTGTTGTTGCTGGTACTGTTGTTGCTGGTACTGTTGTTGCTGGTACTGTTGTTGCTGGTACTGTTGCTGCATGGATACTGTTGTTGCTGGTACTGTTGTTGCTGGTACTGTTGTTGCTGGTACTGTTGTTTCTGGTACTGTTGTTTCTGGTACTGTTGCTGCATGGAAACTGTTGCTGCATGGATACTGTTGCTGCATGAAAAGAGGTGAAAGCGCAAGGCATGAAGCAAAGCCTTACCGACTTATCAAAACAGTCTTTCATGCATGCGCAGCAAGGGGGGGCCCGGCAAGGGGGTCAATCAATGCACATCAAGGGCGTCATGCAAAGGGGTCAAGCTGCCAGGTCATGCAAAGGGTCAAGCTGCCAGAGAAAGTGCTGGGCATGGCAATCAATGCACAGCAAGGAGTCATGCAAAGGGGTCAAGCTGCCAATCCATTGAGAAGGACACCAAGCAGAGGCTGTGTGCAATCGGATGGAGACAATGTAGACATTGCTAAGGAGGAGGAGATGGAGGAGGGGGAAGATGGGGGATGGGGCATGGAGGGGAGGAGATTCTAGTTGCAGCGATTGTACAGGCGCTGTTGTTACCCAACAAGTTAGCATTGGCCCTCTTTCTACAACGTCGATAGCCTGTTCAGTAAGTACTAAGTTGTACTTTCGAACTGTGAGTTGTGAGTTGTGAGATAAATAATTATGAGCAATGCGTTCAAGACTTTGTAAACAGCTTTCACCTTCCTCTTGACTGTCACTCTACAATTGATTTTGTATTTGGAATACTTCGAAGGAACTTTCTCTCTCTCTCCAAACGAGCAAAAATCAATGTTACAATTGAAATTGAAGGGAATAGTCTCTTTCTCCGGAAATGCAAAAAAACAATCTTACATAATAAATTGTAAGATATTTTCGTAAAATACACCAAAAAAGCAAAATCAATCAATTGCGAAAAACGATCTTACAAAATAAATATGTAAGATATTTTCGTAAAAATTACACCAAAAAAGCAAAAACCAATTAATTTGCGAAAAACGATCTTACAATATTAATCGTTAAGATTTCAGTAAAATAAAAAACCGTTCGGCAGCAGGAACACCCATTTGTTGTTGCTGGTACTGTTGTTTGCTGGTACTGTTGTTGCATGGGATACTGTTGTTGCATTGGATTACTGTTGTTCGCTGGTACTGTTTGTTGCTGGTACTGTTGCTGCTGGTACTGTTGTTGCTGGTACTGTTGTTGCTGGGTACTGTTGTTGCTGGTACTGTTGTTGCTGGTACTGTTGTTGCTTTGGTACTGTTGTTGCTGGTACTGTTTATGCTGGTACTGTTGCTGGTATGTTGTCTGATGGTTACTGTTGTTGCTGTACTGTTGTTGCATGGATACTGTTGTTGGCTGGTACTGTTGTTGCTGGTATTGTTGCTGCATGGATACTGTTGTGCTGGTACTATTGTTGCTGGTACTTTGTTGCTGGTACTGTTGCTGCATGGATACTGTTGTTGCTGGTACTGTTGTTGCTAGGTACTGATTTGCTGCATGGATACTGTTGTCGCTGGTACTTTGTTGCTGGTACTGTTGCTGCTGGGATACTGTTGTTTGTCTGGTACTGTTGTTGCTGGATACTGTTGTTTCAGGTACTGGTTGTTGCTGGTAACTGTTGTGCGGTGCTGGTACTGTTGTTTCTGTACTGTTATTTCTAAGGTACTGTTTGCTGGCACTGTTGTTGCAGGTACCGTGGCTTCATGGATACTGTTGCTGCATGGATACTGTTGCTGCATGGATTACTGTAGCTGCATGGCTACTGTTGCGGCATGGATACTGTTGCTGTATGATACTGTTGCTGCATGGATACTGTTGTTGCTGGTTACAAGTTGTTGCTGGTACTGTTGCTGCATGGATTACTGTTGTTATGCTGGTACTGTGTGTTGCTGGTACTGTTGTTGCTGGTACTGTTGCTGCATGGATACTGTTGTTGCTGGATATTGTTGTTGCTGGTACTGTTGTTGCTGGTATTGTTTGCTCCTGGGTACTGTTGCTGCATGCGATACTGTTGTTGCGTGGTATGTTGTTGCTGTTACTAGTTGTTGCTGTATTGTTGTTGCTGTTACTGTTGTTGCTGCGGTACTGTTGTTGTGTACTGTTTGTTGCTGCGTACTGTTGTTGCTTGGTACTGTTTTTGCTGGTAACTGTTACTGTTGCTTTCATGGATCACTGTTGCTGCATGGATTACTGTTGCTGTGCATGGATACTGTTGCTGCATGGATACTGTTGTTTGCATGGATACTGTTGTCGCTGTACTGTTGTTGCTGGTACTGTTGTTGCTGGGTACTGTTGTTGCTGGGTACTGTTGTTGCTGGTACTGTTGTTGCTGGTACTGTTGGTGCATGGATACTGTTGCTGCATGGATTACTGTTTGTTTTGCTGGTACTGTTTGTTGCTGGTTTGTTAGTGTGGTACTGTTGTTTTCTGGTACTGTTGCTTCTGGTACTGTTGTTGCTGGTACTGTTGTTGCTGGTACTGTTGCGCTGCATGGAAACTGTTGCTGCATGGATACAGTTGCTGCATGGATTGTTTTGCTGCAATGATAATGTTGCTGCATGGATACTGTTGCTGCCATGGATACTTTGCTGACATGGATACTGTTTTTGCTGCGTATGGATACTGGTTGCTGCATGGATACTGTTCTGCATGGATACTGTTGCTGGCATGGGATACTGTTGCTGCATGGATACTGTTGCTGCATGGATACCTGTGTGCTGCTGAACCTTGCTGCATGGATACTGTTGCTGCATGGATACTGTTGTTGCGCGCCGTCGGTACTGGTTTTGCTGCTGGTTAATTGTTGCTGCATGGATTACTGTTGCTGCTGAATTAATGTTGTTGCTGGTACAGTATTGTTGCTGGTTACTGATCTTTTTTACTGTTTGCTCGGTATGTTGTCTGCTGGTACTGTTTGGCTCTGGTACTGTTCGTTGCTTGTACTGGTATGTTATGCTGGGATACTGTTGTTGCTGCGGATATTAATTGTTGTTGGCCGGTATTACAGTTGTTGTTCATAGTATTGTTGTGTGTACTGTTGTTGTTGGTACTTTGCCCTGTTAAGGTACTGTTTGTTGCCTTGTACTGTTTTGTTGCTTGATACTGTTCGTTGCTGGGTACTGTTAGTTGGTCGTACTGTTGTTGCCATGGATATTGTTGTTGTGGTTAACTGTTGTATGCTGGCTACTGTTGTTGCTGTTACAGTTGTGCTGGTACTGTTGTTGCTGGTACTGTTGTGCAGTACTGTTGACTGCATGGATTACTGTTGTTGCTGATACTGTCTGTTGCCGGTACTGTTGCTGCAATGGATATGTTGTGCTGGAACTTGTAGCTGCATGCTACTGTTGACGGATGGATTTACTGTTGGCTGTATGGATCACTGTTGCTGCATGGATACTGTTGTTGCATGGTACGTTGTTGCTGGTCACTGTTGCTGCAATGGATACTGTTGTTGCTGCAGTTACTGTTGTTGCTGGTACTGTTGTTGCTCAGGTACTGTCATGCTGCATGATACTGTCTGGTGCTAAGGTATATGTTGTTGCTACGGTACTGTTGTATGCTTTCAGGTAGTTGTTCTCCTTGGTACGTGTTGCTTGATGTACTGTTGTTGCTGGTTTGTGTTGCTTTATACTGTTGTTGCTACGTACTGTTGTTGTGTACTGTTGTTTGTGGTACTGTTGTTGCTAGGTTACTGTTGTTGTGGTACTGTTGCTTTGCATGGAATACTTGCTGCATTGATACTAGTTGCTGCAATGAATACTGTGTGTTTGCATGGATACTTTGTCGCTGGTACTAGTTTGTTGCTGGTACCTGTTGTTGCTGGACTGTTGTTAGCTGTATGTTGTTGCTTGTTGTTGTTGCTGGTAACTGTTGTGTGCAATGAGATACTGTTGTGCATAGAATACCTGTTGTTGCTCTGTACTGTTGTGGTGGTATTTTGTTGTGTACTGTTGTTCTGTACTGTTGCTTCTGGTATGTGTTGTTGTGGTACTGTTGTTGCTGGTACTGTTGCTGCATGGCAAACTGTTGCTGCATGATACAGTTGCGCGATGGATACTGTTGCTGCGCATGCGAGACTGTTTGCTAGCATGGATACTGTTGCTGCAATGGATACATATGTTGCTGCATGGATTTACTGTTGCTGATGGATACTGTTGCTGCATGGATACTGTGCTGCAAGTGGATTACTGTTGTGCTGGATACTGATTTGCTGCATGCTTGCATGAATACTGGTTGCTGCATGAGTACTTGTTGCTGCATGAGGAACTGCTTGTTGCTAGGTACTGCTGTTGCTGCTGGTAATGTTGTGCATGGATACTGTTGCTGCTGAATAATGTTTCGCTGGTACAGTTGTTGCTGGTACTGTTTTTGCTGTCTGTTGTTGCTGTACTGTTGTTTGCTGGTACTGTTGTGCTCTGTACCTGTTAGTTGTGGTACTTTGGTTTTATGTTTGGCTGGTTTTATTTTGGGTGTGGCGTAATTAATTGTTGTTAGGTAGTTGTTGTTGGCATGTCTGTTGTTGACTTTGTGGCGTACTAGTTTGTTGCTCGGACTGTTGTTGCATGATACTGTTGTGCTGGATTACTGTTGTTGCTGGTACTGTTTTGCTGGATATTGTTGTTGCTAGGGTAATGTTGTTGCTGGTACTGTTGTTTGCTGGTACCAGTTGTTGCTAGGTACTGTTAGTTTGCTGGGGTACTAGTTGTTGCTCGGTACTGTTGCTGCATGGATTACTGTTGTTGCTGAGGTACTGTTTGTGCCGGTATTGTTGCTGCACTGGATACTGTCTGCCTGCATGGGAATTACTGTTGACCTGCATGGATTAATGTTGCTGCATGATTACTGTTGCTTGCATGGATAACTGTGTTGCTGCTACATGGATAATGTTAATTGCTGGGTACTGTGTTGCTTGGTACTGTGTGCTAGTACTAGTTGTTGCTGGTATGTTTGTTGCTGGTACTGTGTGCTTGCATGAGATACTGTTGCTGCACATGGCATACTATTGCTGCATGGATACTTGTTCTGCATGAATTTACTGTTTTCTGGCTGTACTGTTGTTGCTGGTACTTTGTATCTTTTTGCTCAGGTACTGTTTGTTTGCTACGGTACTATTGTTGCTGGTACTGATTGTTGCTGAGTACTGTTGTTGCTGGTTACTTGTTGTTGCTGTACGTTGTTGCTGTACTGGTTGATTGCTGACTTTAGTTTCTAGGTTACTTGTTGTGCTGTTACTTCTAGTTGCTGGTACTGTTGGTTGTAGACTACTGTTGTTGCTGGTATGGTTGTGCTAGTACTTTATTCTCTGGCACTGTTGTTTCTGGTACTTGTTTGCTAGGTAGCTGTTTAGTTGCTGGTGTACTGTCTGTTGCTAGGGTACTGTTGTTGCTGGCTACTGAGTTGTTTGCTGCGTTGCCTGATTGTTGCTCGGTTTGTTTTTGCTACGATTAACGTTTGTTGCTGGTACTGTTGTTGCTGTACGTTGTTGCATGAAAATAAATAAGAATTGTGCTGGGTATGTTGTTGCTGACTTGTTGTTGTTGGTTACTGTTGCTGCACATGCGATACTGTTCGTTGCATGGATACTGTTTGTTTGCTCGGTACGTGTTGCTGCTGTTATGGTTGCTGCCTGATACTGTTTGTTGCTCATGGTATGTTGTGCTTGGTACTGTTGCTGCATGGATACTGTTGCCTGCATGCGATCATCTGTGTTGCTGGTACTGTTGTTGCTGGTATACTGTTGCCTGCGAGGATAATGTTGTTGCTCGAGTACTGTTGTTATGCTGCGTAACTGTTGTGTGTACTGTTAGTTGCTAGTATACTGTCTGCTGCTGAGTAACTGTTGTTGTGGTATTCCCTTGTTGTTGCTGAGGTACTGTTGTTCTGGTATTGTTGTTGCTGGACTGTTGTTTACTAGTATTGTATTTCTAGGTATTGTTGTTGTTGGCACTGTTGTTGCTGGTACTTGCATGCTGCATGGATACCTGTTGCTGCCATCGCGATACTGTGCCCTGCATGGATACTGTTGCTGCATGGTCTGTTGCTGCATGATACTGTTGTTGCTTCTGTTGTTGCTTCGTACTATTCTGCTAATGCGATTACTGTTGTATGCTGTTTGTTGTCTGCTTACGGTACTGTTGTTGCTTGTAATTTGATGCAATGTGATACGTTGTTGCTAGGTATTAGTTGTTGCTGTTTACTGTTGTTGTGGGTATATTGTGTTGCTGGTACTGTTGTGCATGGATACTGATGCTGCATGGATATGTTGTTGGCTGTACTGTTGTTGCTGGTACTGTTGTTGTGGTACTGTTGTGCTCGGTTACTTTGTTGCATGGATTACTGTTGCTGCATGGATACTGTTGCTGCATGGAACTGTTGCTGCATGGTACTGTTGCTGCATGGAGTTACTTTTTTGTTGCTGCATGGATTACTGTTTGCTGCATGGTACTGTTGCTGCCATGGATACTGTTGCTGCTAATAGCTGGGATCTTGTTGGTGGTCGGTACTGCTTGTTGCCTGGCACTGTTGTTGCTGAGCTACGTTGTTGCTGTACTGTATGCTGCATGAGTACTGTTCTTGCAATGGATACTATTGCTGCATGAGATACCTGTTTGTGATGAGATAATGTTGTTGCATGGATACTGTTGTTGCTGATTACTGTTTGTTGCTGTACTGTTGTTCGCTCGGTACTGTTGTTGCTCGGTACTGTTGTTGCTGGTACATGTGATTGCTAGGTACTGTTGTTGCTGGTACTGTTTGTTGCTGGTACTGTAGTTGCTGGCTACTGTTGTTGCTCGGTTACTGTTGTTGCTGGTATGTTTTGTTGCTGGTACTGTTGCTTTCTGGTACCTGTTGTTTCTGGGGTACTGTTTGTTTTGGTTACTGTTGTTTCTGATCTCTCTCTTTTTT
>JAJSRW010000667.1:0-32856 GCA_022414725.1 Microglena sp. YARC
ATGGCAGATAGATGGCAATATGGCAAAGAGCAGGCAGTCTTGAGGCTGGAGCCATGTAAATAAAACCGATCTCGCTTGTGTGTTGTGGCTGGAGATGACCATGTGTGGCTGAGCAAAATGTAAAACCTAAAGAACACGCCAGGTCTCGCCGTGTGGTGTTTAGCAGTCGTGAGGTAGATCAAATTAAGGAATGGGTTTGAGCCCCAAACTCTGGATTACCGAGGATGAGATGTTTTTTTTGTCGTGAGGCACCTCCATGAACTACGGAAGTCATCAACAATGGCAACTGGCAGATCAGATCAGGGTTATCCAGGACGCTACGTCCTTCGTCGCAGAAACAAGAGTCTGGAGGGTCTGTTTACCAGAAGGAAGAGTCCGTTGCGTCGCAGGACGCAGGCTATACAATAGGTTGCGTCACAGACAGCAAAGCTGGGGTCCCTGCAAAGAAGTACCTCTGATCCAGCATATGACAGAGGATTTCAAAGCAAACAGTATTTGATACAGGTAGCACAGATTCATGATTTACCGTAACAGCAAACACACACGACACAAAACACGGACATACCGACACACCATAACACAAACACATACACGACCACAAACACGGACATACCGACACACCATAACACAAACACACACGACACAACACGGACATACCGACACACCATAACACCAACACAAACAAATACAACACGGGCTATATCCGATACACATAATTAAATGAAATACGCTGTTGCACCAGCACCCAGGACAGCTACTAGTAAATTAAAATTGCACAGGAGTAGTGACATGAGTAGGGACGTGGCATTATCATCTGCATGTAGACCTAAATGCGAGAATGATGTATGATATCATATGCACTCCTGCATTAATATGGTATTGTATATACATGGTAACTCTTAGCTTAGTCGGACGCCGGCATCATAGATTAATCATTTTTGCCGTTCCCTAATGCTTGAGGCACATGGTCCTTAGAAAAACACGAAAGCCAGACACAGACACAAAACCACACACCAAAGGCCATAGCTTCCTTCTTTTTCAGCTACGAGCAACAGCCTCTAGGCAGCTCCCCTGACTGGGCTATTCAGCCAAACCTCTAAACCGCACCTAGTGCACTTGAAAGCTGACAAACCAGCTGCCCATTAGAACTGCTGGATATTTGGGTCTAGCACAGTGGCGGGAGCTGCCTAGAAGCTGCTAAGAAAAGCTGAAAAGAAAAACCCTGCCCATGACATGCACGCCTGGTGCCTCCTCTCAATCTTCTAACTTAAACTGCTTTTAATGGAATTGTTATTTCTGTTGTGGGTAGTTATGTTACTTGCTTTTTAGAAGATCGAAAAATGTAAATGACTTCAGCTAATCACGTGTGATTGAAAGCTGAACGAGCCCATCTTCCTGCGTGCAGCCTTTTCAAGCTGCACAGAGGCGTCATAAGGTAGGCATCCGGTGAGGTGGTCTGAGGCAAGCTGGGAACAAGTGCCGCAGCTGGAAACAATCTTTATCAGCCTCAACCATGATCAGCGCCGGCGCTTGCCATTGCCCTGTGACCTTGTGCGGCCCTGGCTGTCCTGTGGCCCTCTTTGCACGGGTGGGCGCTCCAGGTGGAAGGCTCGACCCTCACTGGTGGAGGGCCCCACGTGGGTTAGCCCGTGGCCCGACGGCCACCGCTGGGGATCTCCTCCCTGGCTACTGCTTTACCTCACCCGTTCTTCCCTTTATTCGGTCCCCTGGGCGGCTCTCATCCCATGCCCCAATGCCCCAGGCAATGAGGGGGGAACTCTCACGGCTTAGGCTGCCTTGGGTCCAGTAGCTGGGGGGGATTGGAAGTTTTAACACTCAGAGCTGCTACAGGGTGGACCTTGCGAAAGCCTCCGCCCTACCACCTATACCCTGTCAGCACCCGAGAGGGGGGCCTTTGTGCCATTGCTTCTTGCTGCTCGGATGTAAAGCAAGGGAAGGGGCGCCTGGGACGTCAGAAGTCGCAGTCAGTTGTGAGCGAGCGCACTGCATGCATCGGACCCAGCTCCAGCCACGGCGCAGCAACTGGCTGGATTTTGATGTTGGCAGCTTCCCCATCACCAACATACCCCTGCTCTACACGCCCCACTGCAAAGCCACTGCTCTCTGGAGATACCAACGGAGCCAGGAATATGATCCACCCACTCGCAGCTTCTGGAAGCTGGCGGCGAAGCGTTGGGAAATGCTTGGCAGGCGCAGAAGTTGAACTCAGCCCAGTTGCTCCCCTGTGTCAAATCCGAGGCAGTACCCCCAGCCTGTTGCAGCCACCCGCCCCCAGCTGTGGCGACAGTGGATGCACCGACCCTTTCCTGGGTTGGCCTAGAGGGAATCAGCCTGGTAGGGGAGATGATGTCAAACAACGAGTTGGTGCCACCAACTGAGGCGGGAGCTCAACGTTAGCCTCCTGCGGGAGCCGTGCGGGTGACATGAATCGGCGCCTGAGCTCTCCAATCGGCCACCATACTCAGGCTCGTCAAGTCCGGCCCCATCGCTTCTCTGTCCTCGTCTTCTTGCCCCACTGCTTACCAGTGCTACCTTGCCTCCCACCTTTCTGCCCTTGAAAACCAAACAAGCCGCTGCTTCCTCACCTCCCGCGCTGCCCACCGTCACCCCCTGCAGCTTTCTGGCCCAGGCGTCATTAGAGGGGGAAATCTTCATCTCATCCCTCCAACCCCTCCTCAATACACCATGCCACAACGAAATGCGAGCCAGGGGGGTACATTCTTCCGGTGGGGGCTATGCTCCGACCTCCACCTTGCGCAACTGGGGGGAGGGCGGGGGGGGGAGTGGGGTTTTTGTTGGCTGTTGCGCAGGGGCCGTGCAGCAGCTTCCCGTCCTGTTTAGAAGTCGTGTGCTGCCACTGACGCGCTGTTGCGAGTTGATGGCGTCATAGGTCTGTGACGCCGCCGTCGATCATGCTTGATCAGTCCAGTCAATTCAGGAGTCCCCATCTTCCTCTCGCTTCCCATGGCCTCTTCGCCCGCTGTGTGCGCCCCCACCATGAATCACCTGCAGGTGCCGAGCCAGCTACAGGTGCTGAGCCCGTGCTTGAACACCTATAGATAAGAGAAGGCTAAGTTAGTAATTTACTGAAAGAATAATATTAGTGAGAGTTAGTTGATATTCGACCTGGCGAGCCGTCTCACGCAGAATTTTGAATGTGATTTGAAAAACTAATACAATTTTGAGCACTATACGATAATACTTAGTTAATATTAGCTCTTCAAACAACACTAGTACATAAGTTGCCGTTCCCTACTTTAATGGGATCGGCATAATCATATGATCTTGGCCAAAGCTGAGTATGATATCATTGATAGCAAACAATTGCATCAATATTAATATTAATATGCAAATTGGTAACTTTAGCCTAGTCAGACTGCCGGCAATCATATGATATCATGTTGCCGTTCCCTACCTCTAGATGCTTGAGTCAGTTTGCCTGAGCAGGGGTTGTGCACGCAGACCAGCACTGGTATGGGGGCCTAGCCCTATGTTTGCCTCAGCCCCCCCGTCCACCCGTGGTGCCCCTGTGTGCCGATCTGTGCAAAGCTTGTTACGCTCTCTCGCGGTAGGCGCGCTCCCCTTTGGAGCCGCAGCAGTATACCTGCCAGCAGGCAGTACGCCCATCGCTGCCAGCTTGGACATTGGTCCTGCATCGGGAGGCCAGGGAGCAAGGGCAGGCCTTCCTTTCCCATGCGCTGCTTGCGCCAAATCCTGGGGAAGGCTGTGGCGAGCGTGACGTGCGGGTGGAGAAATCAAGGTGAGGACTGCTCTCGCTCTGTGATCTGGAACCACTTTCGAAACCATTGCCAAACCAAGCCCCCAACAAGGCGTCCTTCATCCCCTGCCAGCTCAGCAGTGGCTCCTCGCCAGTAAGGCGGGGTATGGACACATCAGTGATGAGCTCCCTGCTCCCCGTACCCATGGGGTCTGAATGGCGTCTCAAGAGAGTCAGAGCTGGGCCCTCTCTCCTGTCACCCAAATGTGGGGGGCGCGGTGCAGGCGGATGGTAGGACGGATGCCGCGGGTCACTTCGTCTTCTGTCACCTCCCGTGCTGCCGACTAGGCTGCTGGACCCTACACGGCGCGCGGCGGCCGTAGTGGTGGTGATAATGGTGGCGGTGGTAGTTTCTAGGGCAAGCGTGTCAGAGGACGGGGAGATGATAGCGCGTCTAGAGGTGGTGAGGAGTGCAGTGGCAGTGGATCGAGGTTGGGTGATGGTGGTGTAAGCTACAGCGTCGGAGTTTTCGAAGCGGTTGGGTGACCTGGCAGGCCTGGGCTGATGAAGCCGCTGCCAGACGATCCTGCCATCACCCACGCTGACCTGGACCCTGGAGTTGGTTTTCTGCTAGCGATAACCTCAATGCCAGGCTGTTGAAGCGCAGGTGGCTTGGCTTCAGCCCCACCCTGGGCTAAGCTCCCAGCGCCTGGTGTCCTTGGCAAAGGGCTCAACTCGACCTGGGTCCGCTTCTCGCTCTGCCGCAGCGCTATGTTCCTGTCCCCAGCTGCTGCTTGCAACCCAACAGGTCACTACCACCTCGGACCTCGTTTCTCTTCACCCAAGCGGCTGAGCTCTATACTTCTGAGGAAAGTTAAGTGGCAGTGTGTTGTGTGATGTGCATATGGGTCCGATAACGCGAGGAGGCACTATATGTTGTGGTGGTGTGTGTTGTCTGTGCGGTGTGCTTCACACTGCCGCCAGCGCTATGTTCCTGTCCCCACTGCTGCTCCAACCCAACAGGTCACTACCACCACCTCGGACCTCGTTGTTCTCTTCCCCCAAGCGGCTGAGCTCTATACCTGAGGAAGTTAAGTGGTGTGTGTGTGGTGGCCCTGTGTGTGCGTGTGTGCTCACACTGCCCGCGCCAGCGCTATGTTCCTGTCCCACTGAGCCTGCTCCAACCCAACCAGGTCACTACCACCACCTCGGACCTCGTTGTTCTCTTCACCCAAGCGGCTGAGCTCTATACCTGAGGAAGTTAAGTGGTGTGTGTGATGTGCATATGGGTGTGTGTGTGGTGTGTGTGTGCGTGTGTGCTCACACTGCCGCCAGCGCTATGTTCCTGTCCCCACTGCTGCTCCAACCCAACAGGTCGCTACCCCCGCCTCGGACCTCGCTGTTCTCTTCCCCCAAGCGGCTGCGCTCTATACCTAAGGAAGTGAAGTGGGGCTAGAGTCTGACAGTGTGTGTGGCGTCGATGGGTGCGTGTGTGTGGCCACACCAACCACTGTTAGTGTGGGCGTGTGTGTGGTGTGCGTATGGGGTGTTGTGTGTGGTGTGTGTGTGGTGTGTGTGTGTGTGGTGTGTGTGATGTGTGTGTGGTGTGGTGTGTGCGTGTGTGGTGGGCGTGTGTGGTGTGTGTGTGTGGGTGGGTGTGGTGCAGGCAACTTCCCCCAGGCGGCTGAGCTCTATACCTACATGAGGTTGATTGGAATTCTAATTTTTGTGATTCATTTTTGATTGTTTAGAAAGAAAAAGGGGGAAATTGTTCACGTTAACATTTTCCTGGTACGTGTATTTTTACTACCGAAGACGGCGAGCAGCCAAATCGCTGGCTGAAGCTCTGTTACCCAAGTTCAAGAGGGCAAAGCCTATACCTGAAGCAACTACGCTAAGAGCGTCCCAGTAGCTGATGTTTAGTGGCCGAGCCCAAGATGGCAAGTTTATATAAGTGGTGAGTGTGTGCGTGTATGTGTGTACACGTGTCTATAATGTAGTTTTAGCATGTGTGGGGGCTGTGAGGGTGCAGGTAACTTCCCCCAGGCAGCTGAGCTGCTATACACGACACACATGAAGTCCTGGGGAAGTGGTGTGCTGTGTGTGAGTGTGGGTGTGTGGGTGGTATTGGGTGTGAAGTGAAGTGTGTGGGGGGTGGGGTCAGGGAGTTATTGTGGTGGGGGGGGGTAGGTAGGGGGATGCAAGCAACTTCCCCCAGGCAGCTGAGCTGCTATAAATCCTAAGGAAGTGATAGTGGTGTGCATATAGTTTACGTGTGGTGTGAGCTTGGGTGGTAGTATGGTGGGGGTAGTGGGGGGGAGGGGGGCATATAAGGTAAGAACTTCCCAGGCAGCTGAGCTCTTCCCATACCCCGAGGAGTGAGAGTGGTGTGTGTGTGAAACGGCACAACGTGACACAATGTGTGGGGGTGGGATCTCCCGTACCGAATAATGGGGAGTGGTAAGGGTTGGGGGGGGGGGAGGGGTGCAGGTAACTTCCCCCAGGCAGCTGAGCTCTATACTCGAGGAAGTGAAGTGGTGGGCATGTTGTGGTTTCCACGTGTGTGTGGATGGGGGGGTGGTGGGGAGGGGTGGTGGGGGGGAGGGGTGCAGGTAACTTTTTCCCCAGGCAGCTGAGCTTCTATACCCAAGGACAGTGAAGTGGTGTGTGTGTGGTGTGTGTGTGTGGGGGGGGTGGGGTGGGGTGGGGGTGGGGGGGGGAGGGGTGCAGGTAACTTCCCCCAGCAGCTGAGCTCTATACCTGAGGAAGTTAAGTGGTGTGTGTGTGTGCGTGTGTGAGGTGAGTGTGTGTGGTAATGCGTGTGTGTGGGGTGGAGGCAACTTCCCCCAGGGTGCGTGTGGTTGGGTGGAGGGGTGTGAGGCAACTTCCGCCCATGCGGCGGTAGCATTATACCTGAGGCAACACGCTGAGCAGCGTCCTAGCTGGGTGATGTTGGTGGCCGGAGCCCAATATGGCAGGTATATAGTGGGAGTGTGTGTGTGGGGGGGGGGGGGGGGGGGGAGGAGGGTGCAGGATACTTCCCCATGCGGCCGGAGCATTATACCTGAGGCAACTCGCTGAGAGAAAGGCGTCCTAGCTGGGTGATGTTGGTGGCGGATATGCCAACCAATATGGGCAGAGCCCATCCCGCACTCCGGCGAGGCCTTCTTCAGGCACCCCAGGTGCTGGTGATGTTGCCCGGCTATCTGGGGACGGCCGGGACTGCAGCTCACCACATCCATCAAGGCCAGCTCCACGCTCAAGTGGCTCAACCTGAAAATGTGGGCGCAACATGAATCATGTTAATTGCAGGCAACCTGGACGGCTGGACGGCAGCTCATCACATCCATCAAGGCCAGCTCCACGCTCAAGTGGCTCAACCTGAAAATGTGGTACGGGTGTGGCACAACATGAATCATGTTATTCAAAGATACAGCTTAACGCCAGCCTGGCTGATTTAATAATAAGTGTTATTTCATGTCTTCACAAGCATACCCCAACGACCATTACTGGTCATGGAGTGTATGTGTGATGGTGTGGTGGGTGGGTGGTGGGGTGGTCAGGGAGTCTGTGTGTGTATGTGTGGTGGTGGTGGTGTTGGGGGTCACAAGCATTAAGTGCCAAGACCATCACTGTTTTCTTCTTTAGCGACGCCTCTCGCCATTCCGTTGCCTATTTTGTCGCTGCACGGCGACGCATGGTCTGGCTAAACTAGTTAGAAAGCTTCCCGGACATCACTTATCTGCTTCACTTTTATCTTTTCGACGATAATGCGTCGCCAATTCTGTTGTTGCATGAGCTAACGCATGAAACCCTCCAACCCCCCAGGCTTGCCGCTCCGCGAAGCGTCGCCACTGCGTCCATATTCCGTTGTTGCATGGCTTCGCATGGGTTTGGCGCTTTCCCCCAGGCTCCACACTTTGTGCTCCACCATGCGATGGCTGTGCAACAATCCAGGAATCAGGCTTGAGTAGCCCAAGTAGCTACTCAACCTGGCCTACAGAAATCTGAAACCAAAAACAGAATCTACTTCTGAGGTTGGCAGGTCCATGGGAGCTTATTTGGCTACACTACACTGTACTATATTTATATTATATACTCAGCTTGACTACTTTATTAATTATACTTGAGGGGGGCAAGAAAAAAGGCTGCCGTACCACATATTCGCTTTAAATAGGCGCTCATCCTC
This sequence comes from Microglena sp. YARC, assembly GCA_022414725.1. Taxonomy (NCBI): domain Eukaryota; kingdom Viridiplantae; phylum Chlorophyta; class Chlorophyceae; order Chlamydomonadales; family Chlamydomonadaceae; genus Microglena; species Microglena sp. YARC. The sequence goes on from JAJSRW010000667.1 coordinate 7,929, forward strand.
AGGAATACAAAACAAGTTTTTTTAGTCAAAAATAAAGTGGTTGCAACAGAAGTTAGAGGGGGTCCAAAGTTTTTTGACCCAAATCAGGCAAAAATCTTAAACTTTGCGAAAAATCACGTTTGGGCAACCCTCATGGAAGATGTAAGAGCACAACTGAAAATGGGCAAGAAAAGATATTTTCGAAAATGACCCCCATTTTAGGGGGGGTAGGGTGAGGCAAGCGGGTTTTAGAAGGGGTGTGTGTGTGGGGGGGGTTGAAACTTATTTTTCTACCTTTATTCCACCCCCCTCCCTTTTGTACGAAGAGAATACTTCCACAATTCCAACTCCCATCTCTAGAATCGGACACCATATATGGAACATGCGGTCCAAATCTGTCTTTCTGCCCCCCCGCCCCCTTCCGATTCTACTCTACTATACTCTAGTATACTATACTTTGCTATATATACACCACACTGGCACACTCTGACAACTTTGTCAAATAATTGTCTAATCAAACTTTTCTACTCTTCACAATGCAGTATGCCTGATACAGTGATGATAGTATGATACATGTCCCACAAAAGCAAGATTTTCTGACTTCATCACCTTCCACTGCAGTATGTTAGTACTATGATAAGAATCTCAAAAATTACTATTATACTGTAGCACGAACTCACTGAAGTCAGGGCCCCCGTTGGTTGAAATATTGTTTGGGGTTCATTTCATCAGTGATTTCTCGTGTTAGCCCCTCCTAATTCCAAGGTTGGGAAAGCTTCTTTAGCCTATTTGGTTAACCCCTGGACTGTAAAAAACTAAAAAATTATCATACAACTGCAAGGGTAAAGAACAAGATAGGTTAACTTCTTTCACAACATATTTTCTCACCGGCAAGGTTGAGAACTTCCCTCCGTGCTGTCGCACTGTAGTGCGGTTCAGAGACGAAATCGACTTTCTCCGATTGGACCCAAATTAAGTAGGACTGAGGATTAAGTCAAAATAAAAATTTGCATCATTTTGTCAAAAACATTTTTTTGATTTTGGACCCACGTTTATTTTCTCACCGGCAAGGTTGAGAACTTCCCTCACAGTAGTCAAGCTCCAGGCGCAGTTTGCGGGTCAGCCAGAAAATAAAACCCCCAAAGCGGTAACCGATTACCCATAGCAGCCAGTGAACGGGAATGCTCCTTCAAAAACTCACGCCCTGCTAGACTTATGGGTCGCACATGCAGCAGGGAACAATGACGACGGAATGGCGAGGGTATCATTGAAAACAAACAGTGGCTCCTATAACTGGCTATTCAGCATAGCCAAACTTAACGCAACCTACTTCTTCTTCCACACATACCACCCCCTGACTTCGTTCTGCAGCTGGCACTGACTGGGCACTGACACTGACTGGCTACCTGGCCAAACCTCTACGCAACCTGCTTCCTTCTTGAAGCTGGCTCGTCTACGATCAGCTGTCTAGGATTGCTGAAATTTGAAATTTGTATCAGCTGTCTGGGATTGCTGAAATTTGAAATTTTGTAATGATTGCTATAAAATAATTGGAGGGTATAGCACGCTGGCTGGTTCGGGGAGCTTCCTAGAAGCTGCTGAGAAAAGCTGAAAAAGAAAAAAACTGATATCACCAGACCAATAAAATGTAGCTTCATACCTGTATGGGATGATATTTAATTGTACTGCGTATAATTAAATTATTACTGGCACAATTCTGGGCCCCCATGGATTTTTTTTTTTTTTTTTTTTTTTTCTCTTAAAACGATTTTTGGGTTCAGTTCATCAACGCGTGTGGCTTTTTTCAATTCAGCCCTTCCTGTCACGGCTGGGCAAGTCCATTGAGCCTATTTGGCCTACCCCTGGACTGTAATAAACATACAAAGTTACATACCTTTAGATGAACAAACAACAGTAAGACAGGAAAAGGGAACAGAAACAGACAGGATGCAAATGCAAATGCATAGGCCTATGTAAAGATGCAACCCAAAAGGTGCTTGAGTGAGACTAGGCTAGCAATGGTCCTACCCACTGCAGGGTAAATACATTCATACAAACATACATACATAGGAAAAAGTCCATATCATTGACCACGCAGTAGATGAAGGGCAAGCTAGCCCAGATGCGAATCTAAACCAGGATCCTGATTCTGGACCCCCCACCCAACAACCACCTCACAGAATACACCCAAACCCAACCTAACCCGCAACCCAATGTAGCCTCACATCCGGCCCGCATCCCACCCCCCTCTTCAGGAGCCAACATACATAAAAGCCAGATGCAGATCCAAACCTGGGGATCCTGATCCTGGCCACCACACCTCAACCCCCACCACATACCTAGGAACAAAGTCCATGTCATTGACCACACAGTAAATGAAGGGTCGGCAGTGGTCGGCCAGCTCAGCGGTGAAGACGGCAGGAGGGGATGCAGAATGCAACAGATTTCGTGTTGACAGGTGTTTGACAGAGTAGAGCGCCCTCGTCAGGAGAGGGGCACGTGCATATCACTCATCGGGTGCATGGAGGGGAGAGATGGAGATGGCTTTGCAGGAGTAGAGGACTTGGGCTGTAGGGGTTTATCAGCAACAGGGGTGGCACCAGCACTAATGCCTGAGTTGGGAGGGGCAGTGAGAATGGGACTGGGGACAGCAGCACTAGCGACACCACCAGCCGGCAGGCAATAGTGCTAGCAGCAGGGCTGGCAGCAACACGGGCAGCAGCTGCAGTAGTAGCAGTAGAGACAACGTTTGCTCCAGCACCGAAAGAAGGAGGAGCAGATCTTCGCGCTGGTATTTATTCAGGGGAACAAAACAACAAACCCAACTAGGTGAAAAACGGCGCTTTTGACTCTCTCCGGTGTGGTTGAGGAAGCTCTGGCTCTATCGTGGACTGGTGAAGGAGATCATGGGAGGTCTGCGGAGGCGGCTGCGCTTGCTGGGGGCTAGCGGGAGGGTGTGTGGTGGTGGAAGGGTGGGCGGAGGTGCTGCAGTGATGTGGCTCCTCTTGTCTTTGGCGAAGCATGAGAGCTACAAGGGCGGCTACCCCTGCACCTAGAGAGTGACCTTTGCAATCGCAAACTTGGGTGCAGTGTATTGTAGTGTAGTGGTGTTCAGTGTGTGGGGTGTGTGTGTGTGGTGGTGGTGTGTGTGGGTGTGTGTGTGTGTGTGTGTGTGTGTGTGGGTGGGGGGGATGCTCAACAGGGGGTCAAATAAAAGCTTCTTTTCCGGGCAGTTTTTGTCTCTTTTAGGAGTAGTTGAATGTGTGCGGCTCCTCCTTGAATTTTGGCAAAGCATGAGACAAACAAGGCGGCTACTGATTAGCCCATAGGGAGTGACCTGCATTAGCGATCAGCACACAATGTGTGTGAGGCATGGTGTGAAAAATGTACAGTCCACTGGCAGCTGAAAATGCTATAGGAAAGTCGCTAAACACCAGACAATTAGAGGGGTACTAGGTGTTGTGGCGTTCGACGATATAAGCTTGCACGTACTGTAACATACATACACACATGCATTTCAGTTGCAAACAAGAACAGGCAATGCAACAGAATGCACAAAGCAGGCATGCGCCCAAGGTGCTCTTATCAATGAGGCCTGGTTGTGTTGTCTGCTGGCGTAGGGGCGCAGTACCGCGTTTCACCAACACATAGCGCCTCAAACATAATGCCCCCACGCGTCCTTGGGTTGATGCCGAAGCACCACGCAAATGCCAATGCACGTGCAAATGCTTACACACATACATATATATACGTGCATACATACGTACATACATACATACATACACACATACATACAATGCAGTACCCAACCTACCAGTGATGAGAAGAGGCCACCCCTGAAACTTGTGGGTGGCTGCCAACAAGGTTTTGGCAGTAGAGCTTAGGACGTACTGCGCAGCTGCTGTTAAGCCTCCATGCACGCAGCCATGAGGGATGTCCCCCCCACCCTTGAACTCCCAAGGCACCGGGTGAGCTGTCATGTCCGTGCAAATGTCGCCCAGCTCTAAACTACCGCGGATAGATAGCACGAGGCGTCTGCAGGTGGGCAGACACGAATGTGATGTGTGTGGGCAGGGGTGGGTGTAAAATTAAGCAGAGTGAAGTAGAGTGGGATAGATAGCACGAGGCGTCTGCAGGTAGGCTGACACGAATGTGATGTGTGTGGGCAGGGGTGGGTGTGAAGTGAAGTTGAGTGAAGTAGAGTGGGATAGATAGCACGAGGCGTCTGCAGGTAGGCTGACACAAATGTGCTGTGTGTGGGCAGGGGTGGAGTGAAGTGGAGTAGAGTTGAGTAGAGTGGAATAGAGAAGATTGGAGTGGCGTGGCGTGGAAGTGGAAGGAGAACACAATGACCCTACCCCTAATACACATGGAAACACCCCTCAATACAATCTACCCCTACCCTTACCTCACAAATCCCCCCACCCCCACCCCCACCCCCAAACTAAACTCTACCCCTACCACACCAAATCAAAAACACCCCCCAATACATCTACCACACAAATCAAATCACACTCTAGACGGCACCGTGTGCGGAGTGTGGGCAGGGGTGGATGTAAAGTGAAGAGGAGTCCAGTGGACAGAGACGAAACGACTACCCACCCCTACACCACGCAAATAGAAACACACTCCAACACAGTTCTCTGCGTCGTGGGGCACAGGGTGGATGTTAAAGTGAAGCGGAATGGAGTGTAAGAGAGCAAAAATACCACCATCCTTACAATACACATGGGAACCCCCCAATACACTCTACCACTTCTTCCTACAACACAAATAAAAACACCCCTCAATAACACTCTAACCCACTACCCCCTACGACACAAATGACACCTTAATGCAGGTCTGTGCGTGTGGGCAAGGGGTGGATGTTACGTGAAGCAGAAGCCAAAGTGGAAAAGAGAACAAAATGACCACTACCCCTTCACATGGAAACACCCCCTAAATACAATCTACCTACCCTACCTCACAAATAAAACACCCCCCAAAATACACTCTAACCTATACCCCTACCACACATATCAAATCACACCCCAACGCAGGTGTGCGTTTGGCCAGGGGTGGATGTAAAGAGAAGCGGAGCCAAGTGAAAGAGAACAAAATGACCCCTACCCCTACTACACAAATAAAAACAAACCACAGCGCAGGTGTGTGTGTGGGCAGGGGTGGATGTAAAGTGAAGCGGAGCCAAGTGGAAGAGAGCGAAATGACCACTACCCCTGCTAGACAAATGAAAACTCACACCCCAACGCATGTTAAAGTGAAGAGGAGCCCAAGTGGAAGAGAACGGAATGACGGCCATGATTCTGGATATCCTTGAAATTGTTGGGGGGTACTGGATACTTGAACTTGTTTACATAGCTTTAGCCAGCAATTTGGCTGCTCACCGTCTTCGGCAGTACAAATAATTTTCCAGGAAAGCTGAGGAAAGTGTAAACGTGAACAATATTTTTTTGTTTGGCGGGGGGGGGGGGGGGGGGGGGTAGGTACTGGATATAAGGGTACTGATACACCCCTGGACACAATTGTCTGGAGAAGGTGCTACACCATCCACAAGCAGAGTTTTTCCGCTACCTAACCCGATCGCTACCTGAGACCCTGTTTTGGGCCGAATGTTCGCTACCTGAATCCCTCGACCCACGCCCAGCTCTTGGGGTGGACCTGCTGAAGCTACCAGGACTCTGTCCCTGGAAGAGGCCTAAACCTATGCCACTACCAGGTAACCCACTTTCTGGAAGAAAACAAACAGATAATATGGAGGCAAAAGGGACAGTGGCATGTGCTTATGAGGACTAGCCTATCATTGTTGATGGCTCTGCAATTCCGCTTTGATGGCTTGATTGAATGTTGTGAAGGGGCTTCCTCAAGAGGGCACGGTAGCCAAGATCAGTCAACAGTTTTCTCCCGACGATGCGTCGTCATTCCGTCGTTTCGCATAGCAAACAGGTGCATGAACCCCCCACCCCCTCTCCCCACCGCCCACCCCCACCCGGCACCCCGCTCCGCCATGTGAGGGGGGGGGGGGGACTTACAAAACAATCCTGGAAATCAGGCTTTAATAGCCCCAGACGTAGCTATTTCAACCTGGCCTACATAAATCTGAAATTAAAAACAGCAAGGGGCATGCAGCCAAGGTGGCTCTTGATGATGGCAACTATTGATGGAAATAAAATCATGTATGCTTATGCACCACTTTGAGATGTTGCCTCGTTTAGTTCACCCCAGTTTCTTTGTTGGGTAATGATCCTACGCAAAGGCATTGAAGGACTTCTGGCTAAGAATAAAAATAACTAAAATAAACAGGAACAGAAAAGATCACGTATATTACGTTAACCAGGTTCTATCACAAGACTTACCCCTAGAGAAACCGAGCCGCACTCGATCAACAGCCAAGAAAATGGCATGGTCGAAAAGCAGCTGTTCACGCCACTCCGCAAACAGTATGTCCGCCTGCAGGATGAGTCAGCAGTGTGCATAGAATCAGTCACAATCCTAATGTGATTTGTGTGTATGCAGCCATGCCAACGCTGTGCTATGCTGCGCCATGCCAACGCTGTGCTACGCTATGCTATGCTGCGCCATGTCAACGCCGTGCTACGCTATGCTATGCTGCGCCATGCCAACGCTTGTGCTACCAATGCGACCCTCCTATGATCATCAATGCCACGGCTACAAACATGAATGGCAGACTACAACCATGAGCGGCTAGCTACATGCAGCTGCCTGCCTGTAGATGAGTGTACCTACCTGACTGAGCAAATGACTGTAAGCATGAATACAAGCATGAATACAAGCACGAATATGAATGCAATAATACAAGCATGAATACAAGCATGAATATGAATGCAATAATACAAGCATGAATACAAGCATGAATATGAATGCAATAATACAAGCATGAATACAAGCATGAATATGAATGCAATAATACAAGCATGAATACAAGCATGAATATGAATTGCAGATGAATACAAGCCATGATAATACAAGTTACATAGGTATACAAGGGCACAGCTTTCTTATCATGGAACTACCATGGAGCCTCCAAAAGTTTGTTTTTAGGCAACAACAAAAATGCATAGGGCAGTTGCGCGAAAAGAGGCAGACCAAGATTGACCATCTGTAGTACCCTGCCATGAGGACGTGAAAAAAAAACACAAGTCCTATAACATTTGCTAGAAGAATTGCTGTTGTACTGTTCTACTTATTCAATTTTTTTTATTACAGCCCAGGCATCAGGTCGGCCCAAGGGGTCTTGCCCAACTGAACAATCCAGGTCGCATCCAGGTCGGCCCAAATCCAAGTCGGCATCCAGGTCGGTGCAAAAAGGTTCTTGCCCAACTTGAACAATCAAGATCAAGTCTAGACTATCAGGAGGGACCAATTGAAAGAAACACTTGATGAACTGATCCCCAACAAATCGGAAGACTGCAAACCATGAATAATGCACGGTCAAAAATAACGGATGCAGGTATGACCTCTAGGGCCGTTGGCAATCATGATATCATATGATGTCGGCCGGTCCTGACTAGGTAAACTTATGGCCTGGGGCATCATATCATATGATATTAAATCATATGCTTTTTGTATGATATCATATGATATCATACTCGTCTTTGGTCAACATTGTTTGATTTGCCGTTCCCCTAGGTATGATCATGCATCATGGGATCATAACAGTCCAGAGGGTAGCCACAATATGCTTGGCTTCGCGTGTCAGTACTCGGCAAAAAATGATGCTACTGCAATACGTTTTAGGCAATAAGTATCGTTGTATCGATACTCGTTTAGTTATCTTGAGTTTGAACTAAAAAAGGACATGCCCATAACCTGGAACAAACAATGCATAAACCAAAGATACGTTAGAACTAAGTACCCAATGCAATATAACAATGAAGTACAACGCTTATGCAATAAAGTACAATGCAATGCAAATAAATACAATTTGCAATGCATATAAAGTACAATGCAATGCAATGAAGTACAATGCAATGCAATAAAGTACAATGCCATGGCGCCATTGCAACTCACTTTAGGGATTCCAGTCAGAGATTCTATTGCTTCATTGTTTGAGTCCACTGACGCTCCCGTGACTGGGTCAAAGAAGGCGGAGGAGCCAACCATGCGAACCATCTGAAAGGTGAGGGTTTTATGTTAGATGGGCGCGTGCACATTCGCAAGTGGTGGTCAATCATGCGGCAAAAAACTGATCACATAAGCTATGGAGCATCGATTCCAAGGATTACAAAAGAACATTGCCAAGAACAAGAGTGAAAATTGTTCAAACAACAACAAAATTGTACTAACAAAAGAGACTGACAGAGAGGCAGACACGTCAGACAGACAGACAGATGAAAGACAGACAGTACGAGGCAGACAGACAGGCAGTAGACAGACAGCAGCAGATGAGTCCCAAGACCTAGCAGACCATTCCTCTTAAAAGCATATCCCTCTCGGAACCCATCATGCGTTCAACTACATGACCAAAGCTTACCTGATCAGAACAGAGAACCCATGTGGCCTGCCAGCCATCACGAAACCATACGCTTGCCCTAGAATAGTTGGTGGCTACACTTAGCTCGCCCAACAGGTCCACTCTGTCCTCAAGAGAGGGAAGCATGGGCCAGCAGTGAGCGCCAGGGCATACTCCTGCAATCAGACGACAGCTGCCCCTCTCTTATCGGTCCTCGCCATCTCTGACATCTACTCCCCCCAGCTGAGTGTTTGAACACTGGAAGCTGGTCTCTCCATTGCCCTTGACTCATAAACTCTTCTCTGGGGACCGGGGGCGTTGTTGCTGCTTGCGTCTGGCTTTTTTCTTTTTTTGCCGGGTAGGGGGGGCGCCTTTCCTGCGCTGCTGACGAAAGCCTGGGGTATGGGCCTGCCCTACCCCCACTGGAAATCCGGGCCGTAACTTATATGCTGCACCCCCAGACTCAACGTCTATGGGGGACGCGTCTGGTGGCACGCGTCGTCACTGGGTCATGGCGCAGACTCGCGTACGTCTGCGTCTATGGGGTTAGCTCCTGCATCTGGGTCTGAGGGCTCCACGTATATGGTGGATGCGAGTGTGTGACCATGCCGTCACACATCAGCCGCCGGGTGTGGTCCGACCACCCTCCTGTGCTTCTTCATTGCAAAGGAGAACGACCCACTGGGTCCATGGGCATGACCTGTGTTTGAATGTATTTGTATTTTTATGTATGTAAGTATTTTATAGAATATATCACCTGTATGTATGTTTTTAGTTCCACATGGTCAAATTGGTATGACCTGTGGTGTATCTGATGTATGTACGGCACTGCATGCTGTGCATGCAGGTGTGTGTATGCTGCTGTCTATGTATGTATCGTATGTGTACATCTATGTATGTATGTATGTATGTGTATGTATGTATGTATTGTATGTATGTATGATGTATGTATGTATGTATGTATGTATGTATTATGTATGTATGTGTCACGTCTGTGTCCTGTCTTCTGTCTGTTGTCTGTCTGTCTGTCTGTCTGTCTGTCTGTCTGTCCTGTCTGCTATTACATATGTTATTGATATGTTATGTATGAATGTATCTATGTATGTATGTATGTATGTATGTATGTATGTATGTATGTATGTATGTATGTATGTATAATGTATGGTAGTGTAATATGCACATATGTTTAATGTGTCCATGGGTCCATTGGCCATGTACCAGTATGCATGCCCATGGCACAGTAACAGTTTATTTTTCAGCTTGGTTCTGCAGGTCAAGCTGTGTAGCTCATTTGCGCAAGCCTGATTTCAGGATGTGGCGTAGCACGGAATAAGGCGGAGTGGAGTTTGGAGGGCAGCGCGTCGCTCTGGGGGCGCAGCTACTGAGACGCACAATTTGCGGTCTCTCACGCATTGTACACAAAAAGAGGGGCACAAAAAGACAGAAGTTGAATGTTGTCCGAAATTTTGTTACCCCTCATAAAGTAGCCTACTGGGTATAATGGGCATGACTGTGTTGCTGTTCCTTTTGTTATATGTTGTTTTCTGTTATCGTTGGTGGGGAAAGTAGGGACGGCGTATTCGAACTCAAATTTGAAAAATGTTTAGACACTGGCACCTGGTCACGTTGGTGGGGTAAGTAGGGACAGGCGCATTCAAACTTGGCCAAACTTGGATTTTAAACACTTGGATTTTGAAAATGTTTAGACAATGCGATCTTTTATAAGAATGTTCAGTATTTGTCTACCAATTTGTTTTATAAGTTTTCATTTTTCAGATAATAACGTCCAGTGGACTATACGAATGACTCCCTCAGCACAAGCTGCCATCCTCATGCACACAGCCATTTTCCCAACCCCATCAATCGGACCTTCAGCAGCCCATGCCTCTTGGCAGAATCTGATAACAGAGTAAGGAGAGGGCGCCATGCACTAAGATTGCGACGGTGAGGCACGTTGGCGGAGGTTGTTTTTGAACACGAGCTTGTTCTGGAGTGCAGAGATGATCTCGCTGCTGCTGATGTCACATGGTGGTGGTGATTCGTTGATGGGAGGAGGCCGTGATGACCTCCAGCAGAGCCTCGTTGCGAATTTTGAGCTGAGGCCCCCAACCCAACCAGTTCCTGTGGGTTAGTGGGGTTAGGGTTGGGTGGGTTGAGGTTGGGATTAGGTGGGTTGGGGTTAGGTGGGCTCATGTAATAGTGCCATGGGCGTTTGTGATCTTCAATTGAGGCTAGTACTGTTTCTTGTGGGTTGGAGCAATGGCATCTCCGGCTGGTGTGCTTATGGCCAGCTTCCCGCCAGCCCCATCAGCCAGCCACAGGGTCAAACCCGCAGCTTGCAGCTGCATTGGAATACCTGCCATGTCAGCTTCCATACACACAATCTAGCTTGAAGTTCGGTGCCCAAGACGGGGGGAAAGGAGCTGCTAGAAGCTGCTACAAGTAGCCCCAAAACGAAACAGTGAAGATTATTCAACTGAGACTGGCAAGCCCCATAAAGCCAAGAGCTCTAAACGTCAATTATCACACACAACTAGGTGAAATATTGATGAGCAAAGTAGTAGAGCTTTTAAAATGCATTTAAATTTAAAGATTGTGTCCCTCCACCTGTTCTGACCATTTTGATATTTCCCACAAGAAAAATCACAAATGTGCTTCTGGTCAACCACCCTCATCCCTTCATCCCACTATCATCACCACATCTATCATACCACCATTATTTGGATCAGGGTGGCCATGACTCCTAGCATAGTGAATCTTTCCTTGCAGAAGACCCCGCCCCCAAAATAAGCACTGAAAGCCACAGCAGGAAAGCCACAAATGTGCTGCTGGTCAACCCGGCGATCCTCACCCCTCATCACCTTCACCACCATCATTACAGTGGCCATGACTCCTACATGTCTTGCCGCAACGACCCCCAAATAAGCACTGAAACCCACCAGCAGGAAAGGGCCACAAATATGCTACTGACTGTGACCATCATCATCCTCATTACCTTCACCACCATCAATAATTCTGACTTTCCTTAGCGTCAAATCTCCAGCCCCCTCCCCACCCTGCCGTGATGTTTCGTGCACTGATCACTGAAAAGCTGCTTATGAGTCTTGGTGTTGATTGCGTGGGGCGCGTGTCCATCGCTTAAAACTAGAAAATGGCACTTCGCAGTATACTCATCATGATCTTTCCAATGTCAGTGTGCACCATCCACCCCCCCCACCCCACCCCCCTCCTACCTTGTCCATTCTTGATAGTAGAAATGCCACTTTGCACTTCTAATCAATGATCCTTCCAATGTCAGTGTGCACCATCCACCCCCCCTTTTCCCTACCCTGTCCATTTCTTAATACTAGAATGCCACATTGCACTTCTAATCATGATCCTTCCAATGTCAGTGTGCACCATCCATCCCCCCTCCTACCCTGTCCATTCTTGATACTAGAAATGCCACTTTGCACTTCTAATCATGATCCTTCCAATGTCAGTGTGCACCATCCACCCCTACTCCTACCCTGTCCATTCTTGATACTAGAAATGCCACTTTGCACTTCTAATCATGATCCTTCCAATGTCAGTGTGCACCATCCCCCCCTCCTACCTTGTCCATGCTCAGCCGCCTCCACACGCGCGTCCTCACATGATCACTGCCACGCTTGGATGCTCGCCCGCCAGCACGGGGTGCCGTGCCTAGGACAGGTTGTTGGGCACAAAAGGGCAAATATATAGTGAGCCATGATATTTAAAGGGGTTGGAGAGTTAAGTTTGCCAACATTAAGATGAGTCAACTTATGATGCTCTTACATTGAATTGAGCCTTCATTGAAGGAGTACGACATTGAAATGAGCCAAATGGGTATTCAGATGAGCCAACAAATAAGGCTCTAACATTGAAGTGAGCCAACATTGAAGGGTTACGACATGTAAGCAAACCAAAATTAAGATGGGCCAACAAATAAGACTCTGACAATGAAGTGAGCCAACAATTAAGGGGTGCAACATGTGAGTGAGCCAAAAACTAAAAGATTGAGCCAACTTATAAGCCTCTAATTTGGTGAGCCAATGTTGAAGGGGTTTGAGAGTTATGTGTAGCCAACATTAAGTATAAGTCAATGTATAAGGCTCTCTAACATTTGGGTGAGCCAACATTGAAGTGTATCACGTGAAGAGAGCCAAATTAAGATAAGCCAACAAATAAGGCCTTTTATATTTATAGTGATGCCATCACTAAAGGTAAGACATTTAAGTGAGCCCAAAAAAAAGATGGGCCAAAATCAGATGAGCCAACAACATAAACTCTAACATCAATGAGCCATTTAAGACACCTAAGGGGTTTGCGGTCACATGTAACAAACCAAAATTAAGACAAGCCAACAAATAAGACTCTAACATCAAGTGAGCCATGACCTAAGGGTGCGACATGTAAGCAAACCAAAATTATAAGCCAACAAATAAGGCCCTAACATTTGAAAGTGTACAAAGATAAGCCAACAAATAAGACTCTAACATTCAAGTGCAGCCATCACCTAAGGGGTGCGACATGTAAGCAAACCAAAAATTAAGAATAAGCAACAAAAATAAGGCTAAACATTTGCGTAGCTAGCCGAACATTGGTGTAAGTGTACAAGCCATTAAGATAAGCCAACAAATAAGACTCTAACATTCAAGTGAGCATCACCTAAGGTGCGACATGTAAGCAAACCAAAATTAAGCCAACAAATAAGGCCCTAACATTGAGCTAGCCGACATTGGTGTAAAGTGTAATAAAGCATTAAGATAACCCAACAAATAAGACTCAAACATTCAAGTGACCATCACCTAAGGGGTGCGACATGTAAGCAAACCAAAATTAAGAATAAGCCAACAAATAAGACTCGAACGAACATTTGAGCTAGCCGACATTGGGTGTAAGTGTAAGACAAGCCATTAAGATAAGCCACAAATAAGACTCTAACATTCAAGTGAGCCATCACCTAAGGGTGCGACATGTAAGCAAACCAAAATTAAGATAAGCCAAACAAATAAGGCCCCCTAACATTTTGAGCTAGCCGACATTGGTGTACCAAGATAGTACCAAGCATTAAATAAGCAAACAAAATTAAGAAAAGCCAAATAAAGACCTCAAGCATAACATACTCCAAGTGAGCCAATCAACTATGCCAACATGTAGCCATCACCTAAGCAATGCGGACCAAAATAAGATAAGCAACAAATAAGGTTCCCTAACATTTGAGCTAAGCCGACATTGCAGCTGTAAGTGACAAGCATTAAGATAAGCCAACAAATTAAGACCTCTAACATTCAAGTGAGCCATCACTAAGGGGTGCACATGTAAGCAAACCAAAATTAAGATAAGCAACAAATAAGGCCCTAACATTTGAGCTAGCCGACATAGGTGTAAGTGTACAAGCATTAAGATAGCCAACAAATAAGACTTCTAACATTCAAGTGAGCCATCACCTAAGGGGTGCGACATGTAAGCAACCAAAATTAAGATAAGCCAACAAATAAGGCCCTAACATTTGAGCTAGCCGACATTTGTGTAAGTGTACAAGCATTAAGATAAAGCAACAAAATAAGACTCTAACATTCAAGTGAGCCATCACCTAAGGGCCTGCGACATGTAAGCAAACCAAAATTAAGACAGCCCAACAAATTAGCTAACCGCCCTAACATTTGAGCTAGCCGACATTGTTGTAAGTGTTATTCAAGCATTAAGATAAGCCAACAAATAAGACTCTAACATTCAAGTGAGCCCATCACCTAAGGTGGTGCGACATGTAAGCAAACCAAACCAACAAAGCCCATTTGAGCTTAACATTTTGAGCTAAACGACATTGTGGTAAGCAGCATTTAAAGAATATTAATTAAGACTCTAACATTCAAGTGAGCCATCACCTAAGGGCCGTGCCGGACAATGTACATGTAAACCCAAAACCAAAATTAAGATAACCAACCAAATAAGGCCCTAACATTTGAGCTAGCCGACATTGTGTTGTAAGTGTACAAGCATTAAGATAAGCCAACAAATAAGACTCTAACTTCAAGTAAGCGGCATCACCTAAGGGTGCGATATGTAAGCAAACCAAAATTAAGTTTATAAGCCAACAAATAACCCCCCCCCCATAACATTTGAGCTAGCCAACATTGGTGAAGTGTAACAAGCATTAGGTATAAGCAACAAATACGACTCGAACATTCAAGTGAGCCATCACCCTAAGCGGGTGCACATTAAGCAAACCCAAAATTAAGATAAGCCAACAATAAGCCCTAACATTGAGCTAGCCGACATTTGGTGTAAGTGTACAAATTAAGATAAGCCCACAACAAATACAAATAAACTAGACAACATCTCAAAGTGAGCCATCACCTTCAAACTGGGGTGTGTAAGTGAAGACAACAACCATTCCCAAGTGAGCCATGGGCGTGCGACAGTAAAGGAGCCAACAATCACATTTTGACGTTTGTAAGTGTACTTTAAGCCCCAAACAAAGAAGACTCTAACATTGCGAGCATGTAAACTGCCAACCAAGTGAACCTATCATAAGCGGGTGGGCCCTAAACAGCTTGAGCTAGCCGACATTGGTGTATAGTGTAGTAGCATAAGATAAGCCAATAGACTCTAACATTCAAGTGAAGCCCACTCCATTATGTAAGCAAACCAAAAATTAAAATAAGCCAACAAATAAGACTTAACGATTCAATGTGAGCCATTCACCTAAGGGGTGCGACATGGTAAGCAAACCAAAATTAAGATAAGCCCAACAAATAAGGCCCTAACATTTGAGCTAGCCGACATTGGTTGTAAGTGTACAAGCATTAAGATAAAGCCAACAAATAAGACTCTAACATTCAAGTGAGCCATCACCTAAGGCGTGCGACATGTAAAGCAAACCCCAAAATTATGACAAGCCAACAAATAAGACTAACATTTCCAAGCCATCACCTAAGTGTGCACATCGCAAACCAAAAATGAAGACAAAGCCAATCAAAAATTAGTACTAACATTCTAAGGCGAGCCATCACCTAAGGGTGCGACATGTAAGCAAACCAAAATTAAGATAACAGCCAACAAATAAGACTATCTAACATTGAAAGTGAGCCATCACCTAAGCGTCCGACATGGCATGAAGATAAGCAACAAATAGACTCTAACATCAAGTGATGCCATTCACCTAAGGGCGACATGTAAGCCCAAAAAATGAAGACAAAAGCCAACAAATAAGACTCTAACATTCAAGTGAGCCATCACCCTAAGGGTGCGACATGTAAGCAAACTTAAAATTAAGATAAGCCTAACAAATAAGGCCCCTAAAACATTTTGAGCTAGCGACATTGGTGTAAGTGTACAAGCATAAGATAAGCCACAAATAAAGACTCTAACATTCAAGCTGAGCCATCACTAAGGGGTTGCGACATGTAAAGCAAACCAAAATTAAGATAAGCCAACAAATAGGCACACTTAACACTGTTTGAGCTAAGCAACATTTGTGTCAAAGCGGAAGCCATTAGGATAAGCAAACAAAGAGTACGACTCTAACATTCAAGTGAGCCATCACCTAAGGTAAGGTGCCGACATGTAAGCGCAAAACAATTAAGATAGCCAAAAATAAGCCCTAACATTTGAGCTAGCCGACATTGGTGTATAGTGTTACAAGCATTAAGATAAGTAAGCCAACAAATTAAGACACTCTACCTTAAGTGGTCACATTAAGCAAACCAAAATTGAAGACAAGACCAACAAATGACGCCAACATTCAAGTGAGCCATCACCTAAGGGGTGCGACATGTAAGCCAAACCAAAATGAAGACAAGCCCCCAACAAATATTAGACTCTAACATTCAAGTGAAGCCATCACCTAAGGGGTGCGACATGTAAGCAAACCAAAATTAATGATAAGCCAACAAATAAGGCCCTAAACATTTGACCTAGCCGACATTGGTGTAAGTGTACAAGCATTAAGATAAGCCAAGCAAATAAGACTCTAACATTCAATGTGAGCCATCACCTAAGGTGGTGCGACATGTAAGCCAACCAAAATTAAGATAGCCAACAAATAAGGCCCTAACATTGAGCTAGCCACATTGGTGTAAGTGTACAAGCATTAAGATAAGCCAACAAATAAAGACTCTAACATTCAAGTGAGCCCATCAAGGTGCGATATTGTAAAGCCCAAACCAAAATCGTGCGAAAGATAAAGACAAACCAAAATTAAGGCCCTAAGCCAACAAATTAAAGACCCTAACCATGCCAGCTAGCCGACATTGGGTGTAAGTGTTACAAGCATTAAGATAAGCAACAAAACAAACTAAGACTAACCCTTCAAGATCCATCCACCCCTAAGGGGTGCGTGGCATGTAGTGTAAGCAAACCAAAATTAAGATAAGCCAACAAATAAGCCCTAAACCCTAAACATTTGAGCCTAGCCACATTGGTGTAAGGTACAAGCATTAAGATAAGCCAACAAATAAGCACTCTAACATTCAAGTGAGCCATCACCTAAGGGGTGGCGACATGTAAGCAAACCAAAATTAAGATAAGCCAACAAATAAGGCCCCTAACATTTGAGCTAGCCGACATTGGTGTAAGTGTACAAGCATTAAGATAGCAACAACTATACTCTCAACATTCCATCACCAGCAGAATATCACCTACTAACCACCTTATGTGTGGCTTTCTACCCATGTAAGCAAACCAAAATTAAGATAAGCCAGCAAATTAAGCCCCCTAACATTTGAGCTAGCCGACATGGTGTAAGTGTACAATGCATTAAGATAAGCCAACAAATAAGACTCTAACATTTCAAGTGAGCCATCACTAAGGGGCGACATGTAAGCCGCAAACCCTAAAAATTAAGATAAGCCAACAAATAAGGCCCTAACATTTGAGCTACGCCGACACATTGGTTAAGTGTACAAAGGCATTAAGGATAAGCCAACAAATAAGACTCTAAACATTCAAGTGAGCCATCGCCATATCACCTTAAGGGGTTGCGACATGTAAGCAAACCAAAATTAAGATAAGCCAACAAATAAGGCCCATAACATTTGAGCTAAGTCCGACATTGGTGTAAGTGTACAAGCATTAAGATAAGCCAACAAATAAGACTCTAACATTCAAGTGAGCATTCATCACCTAAGGGTGCACATGTTTAGCAAAACCCAAAATTAAGATATAGCCAAAAATAAGGCTCTACCATTTGAGCTAGCGGATCATTGGCGTGTAGTGTAAAGCGAGTGTGACTATAGCCACTTCGATTTCAGATACCTAAGGTTGTAAGTCCAAACACAAGCAAATATCTCTAACATTCAATGAGCCTATCACTTTAAGGGCGACTTGCGACATGTAAGCAAACCAAAATTAAGGATTAAGCAACAAATAAGACTCTAACATTCAAGTGAGCCATCAACCTAAGGGGGTGCGACATGTAAGCAAACCAAAATGAAGACAAGCCAACAAATAAGATCTAACATTCAAGGAGCCAACCTAAGAAGTGCAATGTAAGCAACCAAAATAATAAGCCAACAAATTAAGCCCTAACATTTGAGTAGCCGACATTGGTGTAAGTGTACAAAAAGCATTAAGATAATAGATGCCAACAAATAAGACTGCTCTAACCATTCAAGTGAGCCCATCACCTAAGGGGTGCGACATGTAAGCAAACTCTAAAATTAAAGATAAGCCATTATCAAATAAGGCCCTAACATTTGAGCTAGCCGACATTGGTGTAAGTACAAGCATTAATAGCCAACAAATAAGACTCTAACATTCAAGTGAGCCATCACATGTGTGTCTAAGGGGTGCGACTATGTAAGCAAACCAAAATTAAGATAAAGCCAATAAATGAAGCCCCTAACATCCTGAAGCTATCGACATTTTGTAAGTTGTACAAGCATAAGATAAGCCAACAAAATAAGACCTAACATTCAAGTGACCATCACTTAAGGGTGCGATATTTAAGCAAACCAAAAATAAGATAAGCCAAAACAAATAACTCTAACATTCAAAGGAGCCATCACCTAAGGGGTGCGACATGTAAAGCAAACCAAAATTGAGACAAAGCCAACAAATGACTCTAACATTCAAGTGACCATCACCGAAGGGGTGCTACATTGTAAGCAAACCAAAACCTGAAGACAAGCCAACAAATACTCAACATTCAAGTGAGCCATCACCTAAGGGGTGCGCATGTAAGCAAACAAAATGGTAAGGACTCTAACCCCATTCAACCACCAAGCCCAAATCAACCTAAGGGTTGCGACACAAGCCCATATATAAAATCAAGATAAGGCTCAAATAGCAGCTCGACCATTGGCGCTGTAAGCGAGTGTACTCTACATTATCAGTTAAGCTTATCAAAGCAATACCAGTGAAAATTAGCAGACTCTAACATTCAAGTCACCATTCACCTAAGGCCGTGCAACATGTAACAACACGCTATAATAACGAAAATGTGAAGACCAAGCCAAACAAATAAGACTCTAACATTCAATGAGTCATCTAAGGGGTGCGATCATGTAAGCAAACCAAAATGGAAACAAAGCCAACACAATAAGACTCTAACATTCAAGTGACCATCACTAAGGGGTGCGACATGTAAGCAAACCAAAATTGAAGGACAGCCAAACAAATAAGAGTCTAACATTACAAGTAGCCATCACCAAAGTGTAGTGCGACATTAAGCAAACCAAAATTAAGATAAGCAACAAATAAGGCCTAACATAAGCCAACAAAATAAGTGACTACAATCAACCAAGTGAGTCCATACCTATCAAGGGGTTACGATCATGTAAGCAAACCAAAATGAAGCAAGCCAACAAAATAAGACTCTAAATAAGACATTCTGGTGTCTTGTTAGTTACAAGTGAGCCATCAACAAATAAGCTAAGACTCTAAATTCAGTGAGCCATCACCTAAGGGGTGCGACATGTAAACGCAAACCAAATGAGACAAGCCAACAAATTTAAGACCTCTAACTTTCAATGGCACAGGGGTGGACAATGTAAGCAACCAAAATTAAGATAGCACAAATAAGGCCCTAAATTTGAGTAGCCGCGACACATCAGGTCTATAGTGCAACACAATAATTGAGATAAGCCAACACCATAAGACTCTAACATTCAGTGATGCCATCACCTAAGGGTGCGACATGTAAGCAAAACCAAAATTAAGATAAGCCAACAAATAAGGCCCCCCTAATCATTTTGAGCTACGCCGACATTGGTGTAAGTGTACAAAGCATTATAAGCCCAAATAAGACTCTACATTTGGCCATCAGTGAGCCATCACTAAGTGCGGTTGGCACATGTAAGCAAAAACCAAAATTGAAGACAAGCCAACAAAATAAGGCCCTAACATTTGAGCTAAGCCAACATTGGTGTCCCTAAGTGTACAAGCATTAGATAAGCCAACCAAATATTAAGACTCTAACATTTCAAGTGAGCAAACAAATAAGACTCTTAACATTCCAACGCGACATGTACCTCACCTAATGGGATCAATGTACAAACAAAATTAGATAAGCCAACAAATAAGGCCCTAACATTTGAGCTAGCCGACATTTGTGTAAGTGTACAAGCATTAAGATAAGCCAAACAAATAAGACTCTAACATTTCAAGTGAGCCATCAACCTAAGCGGGTGCGACATGTTAAGCATCAAAACCTTCTAAGACGGTTGCGACATGTAAGCAAAACCAAAATTTAAATAATCCAAAAACAAATTTAAGAATAAGTGCAGCCATCAAATAAGACCATTGGAGCCCAACCAACATGTAAGGGCAAACATTTAAGAGTACCTAGACATTGTGTTAAGTGGTACAAGCATTAAGATAAGCCAACAAATAAGACTCTAACATTCAAGTGAGCCATCACCTAAGGGGTTGCGATATGTAAGCAAACCCAAATTGAAGACAAAAACAAAAGACTCTAAACATCAAGTGACAACCAAACCAAAATTAACCCCCTGACAACATTTGAGCTAGATTGCTAGCCGACATTGGTGAGTATACAAGCCAAAATTAAGAATAAGCCAACAAAAACCAAAAATAAGCCCTAAACTAACATTCAGTGAGCCCATCACTAGCTGTTTGGTTAAACCAAAATTAGATAAGCCACATAAGCCAACAAAAAATAAGACTCTAACATTCAAGTGACCATGCACCTAAGGGGTGCGACATGTAGCAAACCAAAATAAGCTAGCCAACAAATTCAAGGCCCTAGCTATTGGCCCTAACATTTTGAGTACTTAAGCGGACATGGCAAACATTCAAGTATCATATGCCTTACTAAGCATAAGCAAGCAACAATACTCTCTAAAACATTATGCATCCACCTTCTCGCATGGGAGATCGCTAGCCGTATTTGGTGTACAAGCATTAAGAATAACGCAACAATTATCTAACATTAAACATTTAGCTAGCGGACATGTATGTAAGTGTACAAGCATAAAGAATAACAACAAATAGACTCTAACATTCAGTGAGCCATCACCTAAGGGCGACATGTAAGCAAACCAAAATTAAATAAGCCAACAAATAAGCCCTAACATTTGAGCTAGCCGACATTGGTGTAAAGTGTACAAGCATTAAGATAAGCAACAAATAAGACTCTAACATTCAAGTGAGCCATCACCTAAGGGGTGCGATAATGTAAGGCAAACCAAAATTAAGAGTAAGCCAACAAATAAGAATCTAACATTCATTGAGCAGCCATTCACCTAAGGTAAAGGTAACAAGCGAAATGTAAGCAAACAAAATTAAGTAAGCAACACCAAAAGGCACTAACCATTTGACCTAGCCGACATTGGTTGATAGTGTACTCTAAATAAGACATCTAACATTAAGTTGCCAGCCATAACCTCAAGGGTGCAACGGGTGCGACAAAGCAAACCAAAATGAACAAGCCAACAAATAAGACTCTAACAGCAAATAAGCCTCAAGGTTGAGCCATCGCGACCTATTGGAGTGTGTTCACATGTAAGATAAGCAAACCAAAATTAAGATAACCAACAATAAGGCCCTACATGAGCTAGCGCCATTGGTGTAAGTGTACCACAGATAAATAAGCACAAATAAGACTCTAAACATTCAAGTGACCATCACCTAAGGGGTCGGCGACATGTAAGCAAACCAAAATTTAAGGATAAGCCAAAAATCAAATAGAGCACCAAAACATTTGAGACTAGCCGACCTTGGTGTAAGTGTACAAGCATTTAATGAAAAGCCAAACAAAATAAGACTTAAACATTCAACAGTTCAAGAGCCATCACCTAAGGGGTGCGACATGTAAGCAAACCAAAATTAAGATAAGCGAACAACCAAATAAGAGCCCTAACATTTGAGCTATAGCCGACATGGTGGTGGTGTAAGGTACAAGCAAGCAATGATAAGCCAACAAATAAGACTCTAACATTCAAGTGAGCTATCACCTAAGGGGTGTCGACATGTAAGCAAACCAAGAATGAGATAAGCCAACAAATAAGGCCTCTAACATTTTTTTGAGCTAGGCCGACATTGTGTGGGTACCTGTAAGTGTACAAGCATTAAGCAAACCAAATAAGCAAAGCAAACAAATAAGACTCTAACATTCAAGTGAGCCATCACCTAAGGGGTGCGACATGTAAGTAAACCAAATGGAAACAAAGAGCCAACAAAATAAGACGCTAACATTCAAGTGATCATCACCCCTAAGGGTGCACATTAAGCGAAACCAAAATTAAAGATAAGCCAACCAAATAAGGCCCTAACATTTGAGCTAGCCGACATTGCGTTTGTAAGTGTTACAAGCATTAAGATAAGCCCAACAAATAAGACTCTAACATTCAAGTGAGCCATCACCCTAAGGGGTGCGACATGTAATCCAACCAAAATTAAGAGATAAGCCAACAAATAAGCCCTAACATTTGAGCTAGCCAACATTGGTGTAAGTGTACAAGCATTAGGATAAGCCAAAATACTAAGACTCTAAACATTCAAGTGAGCCATCACCGTAAGGGGTGCGACATGTTAGCAAACCAAAATTAAAGAATAAAGCCAACCAAAAATTATGGACCCTAACATTTGAGCTAGCCGACATTGTGTAAGTGTAATCAAGCATTAGATAAGCCAACCAAATCAGACTCTAACATTCCAAGTGAGCCATCACCTAAGGGGTGCGACACTGTAAGCAAACAACAAATTTAAATAACCACAATAAGCCCTAACATTTGAGCTAGCCGACATTGGTGTAAAGTGTACAAGCTTAAGATAAGCCAACAAATAAAGACTCTAACATTCAAGTGCGCCAACCCTAAGGGGTGGCGACATGTAAGCAAACCAAAAATGAGACAGCCAAAATAACTCTAACATTCAATGAGCCATCACCTAAGGGGTGCGACCATGTAAGCAAACCAAATTTAAGATCAGCCCAACCAAATTAACATTTGAGCTAGCCGACTATTGGTGTAATGTACAAGCATTAAGAATAAGCCAACAAATAAGACTCTAACATTCAAGTGAGCCATCACCTACAGGGTGGGGACATGTAAGCAAACCCAAAATTATGATAAGCCAACAAATAAGCCATAACAAATTTGACTAGCCCTAACATTTGAGCTAGCCGACATTTGGGTGTAGAGTATACAAGCATTAAGATAAGCCAAATCAAATAAGACTCTAAAATTCAAGTGGCCATCACCTAAGGGTGCGACATGTAAGCCAAACCAAAATGAAGACAAGCCAACAAATAAGGCTCGTAACATTCAGTGAGCATCACTAAGGGGTGCGACATCAAGCATTAAATTAAGATAACCAACAAATTAAGGCCTAGACATTTTGAGCTAGCCGAACATTGGTGTAAGGTGTAAAGCCATTAAGATAGAGCAACATGACTAACATTCAAGTGAGACCTCAAATTTTGCCAAAATGAGACAAAGCAACAAATAAGGCTCATAACATTCAAGTGAGTCATCCTAAGGGTGCGACATTGTAAAGCAAGCCAAATATGACGACAAGCCAACAAATAAGACTCTAACATTCAAGTAGCCTCAACCTAAGGGGTGCGACATGTAAGCAAACCAAAATTAAGATAAGCCAACAAATAAGACTCTAACATTCAAGTGAGCATCACCTAAGGGGTGCGATGCACATGTAAGCAACACCAAAATTAAGATCTAAGCCAACAAATAGGCTAACATTTGGTGACATTGGTTTGTATGTAAAGCATTAAGATTTAGCACCTTAAGGGCCAAAATGCAATAAGCAACCAAAAATTATGATAAGCCAACACATAAGGCCCTAACATTTGAGCTAGCCCGACATTGGTGTATAGTGTACAAGCATTAAGACTAAGCCAACAAATCAGACTCTAACATTCAAGTGAGCCATCACCTAAGGGGTGCGACATGTAAGCAAACCAAAACGAACAAATAAGATAAGCCAACAAAATAAGGCCCTAACATTTGAGCTAGCCGACATTGGTGTAAGTGTACAAGCATTAAGATAAGCCAACAAATAAGGACTCTAACATTCAAGTGACCATCACCTAAGGGGTGCGACATGTAAGCAAACCAATTTAAATAAACCAACAAAAACGCCCTAACATTTGTGCGACATGGTGTAAGTGTACCAAGCATAAGATAAGCAACAAATCACGACCTCTAACATTCAACTGTGAGCCATCACCTTAAGGGGTTGCGACATGTAAGCAAACCCAAAATTAACTCTAACATTCAAGTAAGCCAACAAATAAGCCCTACATTTTGAGCTAGCCGACATTGAGCTAGCCGCATTGTGTAAGTGTACAAGCATTAAGATAAGCCAATAAATAAGGATCTAAACATTCAAGTGAGCCATCACCTAAGGGGTGCGACATGTAAAGCCACCAAAATCTAGAAGCCATCAAATAAGCCTCTATACATTCAAGTGAGCATCACTAAGGGGTGCTGACAATGTAATGCAAACCAAAATGAAGACAAGCCAAACCAAATTAAGACCTAACATTCCAAGTCAGCCATCCTAAGTATGAACATGTAAGCAAACCAGAAATTAAGAAATAAGCAACAAATTCACAGGCCCTAACATTTGAAGCTAGCCGACATTGGTTTAAGTTGTACAAGCATTAAGATAAGCCAACAAATAAGACTCTAACATTCAAGTGAGCCATCACCTAATTGGTGCGAATGTAAAGCAAACCAAATGAGAAAGCCAACAAATAAGACTACAAACATTCAGTGAGCCATCACCTAAGGGGTGCGATAAGCTCTAAGTGAGCATCAACCTAAGGGGTGCGACTGTAAGACAAGCCAACAAATAAGAACTAAGCCAACAAATAAGGCCCTAAATTCAAGTGAGCCCGATCACCTAAGGGGTGCGGACATGTAAGCAAACAAAATGAGGCACAAGCCAAACAAATAAGACTCTAACATTCAAGTGAGCCATCACTAGGGGGTGCGACATGTAAGCAAAACCAAAAGTTTTAAGATAAGCCAACAAATAAGGCCCTAACAT
>JAJSRW010001199.1:0-58360 GCA_022414725.1 Microglena sp. YARC
GGGCCGACTGTAATGTTCGATTATTGATAAGCTCGCTTTTTGTGTACTTGTTGCTAACATCGTCACTTTGCGTGTTGCCTGCCTGACCTACCTTCCTGCCTGCCTGTACTGACCTACCTGCATTGCCTTACTGCCTGCACTATTCCAGGCCTGCTGCCTACCTCCCTGGCCTGCTGCCTAACCTTGCGCTGCTACCTACCTACCTGCCTGCCTACCTTGTCTGCCTGCTACCGACTCTGCTGACCACCTGCCTGAATGACTAAACCTGCCTGCCTGACCTAATGCCTTCCGACCTGCCTGAATGCCTACCTGCCTGCCTGACTACCCTACCTGCCGTGACTGCCTACCTGCCTAGACTGCCTACCTGCCTACCTGCCTGCCTGTCTACCTGCCTGCCTGCACACCCACACGCCCGCACGGGAGGAGTAGGAGGTAGGTGAAGGTGAAATATCCAAAGAAAGAAAGAAAGACAGAAAACAGAAAGGGGAGAGGATGGAAAGGGAGTGAGAGAAAGTAGAGGAGGATAGTAGACAGAAAAGAGAAAGGTTGTTGTGTGGCAGGGAGGGTGAAGAAGGGAGTATAGAGGTGGGGGGGGGTTGGCAATTAGGGTTGGCCAACGGCACTGGCTTGCTTAAGCGACTCTAACTAAGTATATATATATATGTACATACACGTGTCACATAAAACACATTATGTGATAAGAATATGCTTCATAGCATGCTTTTTTCCTTAAAGAAAATAAAACCCCCCCTTTATTTTTTTTTTTTTTTTTTTTGGCCCAAAATGCAGACCTGGTTCAGAAGAGGTGCAGAGTAGTACGGGAACATTTTTTCTCGCAAAATGTGGGGTTGAGGCGGTATGCACAAGAAAGGGTCTATGGGGGCATGCGGTGATACGTGACGCCGGGGTGAGTGCAAGGTGTATACGGAAGGTTTTTTGGGCCTTGTACGGAGGCGGGAAAGTCTATAGAGGTTTATATTTTAATCCCGATTGCAGTTGTATATATATCCATTTATTACAAAAAATGAGGCACCAGCATAAGCTTCATACGTGTCTCAATACTGCCAATGCCAAAACTGTCTGGATAGGTGCAGGTCATGTTATTATATTATATATATATATAATACTATATAGTATATATATTCCATACGGTTGCCTAAGTCCGAAAACGCCCTAAGTCGATACAAGAATGTGATCAAAGCCGTACATGACCCCAACTCTCAGAATCGAATTCTGTATTTCTCATATGTGTTCGCGGAAGTGTCAGCTATGCGCGCAGCATACTTTTCGTCGCGTTCGCATCTGGTCAGCGAGCAGCCTTTGTCCGGCAGGCCGGGTGCAGACATGAGATGTGCGATAAATATAGTGATACAACATCCAGATGCGTCACATTCGAACCCGGCCGCGCGAGCTACTCCGAAGAAACGGTTCCCTCGGACGAAAGGCTTTCGGATCCCTACTAAACAATGTTCGGAGGCTGCGCTTCAGCTTTGGCCTCGGAATCTTACGAAATGCTGTACATCTCCAAGTTTCACCCCCAGTGGCCCACCACACCATGGCATCGGATTAGGGTGTAATTGTTCCAATGATCTACCCCAAAATTCAAAACTGAGATTCAGGACGTGGATGTTGAAGACAAATTTAAAAAAAGTTTGTTTCTTTTGAATTTACTTTCGAAAAACCATATTGATTTCTGAATTTTGAAATTAAAAAAAGAAAAGGTTTTTCTCCACGCATATACTGGAGGATAGAAGCTAAACCAGGCCCAATAATGTTTCAATTCAAGGCTGGCACGCTCTACCTAGACTTAAGGGACACCCACGAAATGTTAAATAATCAGGTGTTTTTCAGAGGTCTGTAAACGTCAAACCTGTTACTTGCCTCGTGTACTGGCCTTCCAAGGACCATTCTGTAATAACTACTGTAGGGAAAGACGTTACAAAAAACATTTGTTACCTCAGTGTTTCTTTTTAAATGGCTTGTTTCGGTCGCGATAGGCTCCGTATCACTTCCTGCGTAAACCCGTATCGAGCTAGAGGAACCTTTAAGAACAAATTAGCATGTTTCACTTAGACATGGTTCCCACCATTTGGAAACCAAAAATCCGAGTATTTGTATGTTGAATGATGTGGTGGGCAAAGCTTATTAGCAAAAAGAATTGTTTTCCTGGACTTGAGGGCTAGGCTCAATTCCAATCCGTATCATTCAGGGTCTGACTTTCAGGCACCAAGGAATATATATATATATATACACAAATGTGATCAAACATATGCTTCATACGTGTCCCAAATACCTTACCTGGGAATTCTTCTACTTGATTACCTACCTGACCTACACTACCTACCTACCTACCTACCAAGGCATCCACCAATTACAAGGAAGTTAGACAAATACATATTTAAAGATTGGCGGAAACGTTTGGACCCCCCACACAACCACCTCGAGACTTCTTCCACCTTGATTGCGTGCTAGATTAAGCCCCTTTGGAAGGATCTGATACCCTAGGCTTTTCCTTGTTGACCGCTGCATTAAGCTTCGGGCTCTGAGCGGCATCGATGTCTTTCCTCAGTCTCTTGAGAACGTGGCATCTAGGCGGTGGAGAGGCAGACCTGGTGTGGGTTTCTGTGGGGTGGGGTTGTCGGGGCGGGCGAGTTTTTGTGATGGGGCGGGGTGGTTGTGGCGTGGAGGAAGTTGCTGTGGCGGTCGGGTTTGTGGGGTGTGGTGTGGGGTTGTGGTTGTGTGTGGGTGGGGGGAGGGATCTAGGCGGTGGAAGAGGCGGACCTGTTTCACAAGCGTTGTGTCGGGTGGGTGGTTGATGGTGTGGAGGAGTTGTTGTG
Organism: Microglena sp. YARC; assembly: GCA_022414725.1. Lineage (NCBI taxonomy): Eukaryota > Viridiplantae > Chlorophyta > Chlorophyceae > Chlamydomonadales > Chlamydomonadaceae > Microglena > Microglena sp. YARC. The sequence goes on from JAJSRW010001199.1 coordinate 2,838, forward strand.
GGGTGGATTGTGGATGGATGGGGTGGGTGTTGGGGTGGGGTGGGGTTTGGTGGGTAAGTTGGTGATGGGGTGAGGTTGCTGTGGGATGGGTGGGGTTGTGGGTGGGGTGGATTGAGGTTGTGGGTGAAGAAAGTTGGGTGTTTAGTGAAGCTCGTGTGTATGAGGGCTGCGACTTTCAGTTGGCACTGAGGTTTTGATAAAGAAAAGTGATGAGAACGCTGGTGGGGCTAGGCATTAAGGGAGCCCGTCTCTACGGCAGCTAGGGCGGACTAATTTGACCTGACAAAGTATTAACCATGCGGTTGAGCAGTTTACCAGCGAGCACCACCAAAGGAATCGACACTGGAGCCTGTTTTCAGTGTCATATATTGGGTCTAGTGGTACAACAAATCGCTGAAACGATTAGCTGAGAAGTCGGGGGTTTTCGATTTCCCCCTACGGTCACCCTGAGCGTTGCAGTCGTTGTCAACCGCGATGGTAGCTATGTCCAGTTTGAGTGGTAGGACCGTTCTCTTGCACGCGTACTGACGCGCTCCCTATTCCACGCCACCACCAGGCGTTTATCAGTACTGTTTAATCACATGGAACTTATTTTGCTCCATCTCATGTCTCTCGTGTCCTGGGGTCAGGATTCAAAACACAATAACAACATCCATCACACCTGGACCGTTCAAATACAACATATAATGAATCGTAACCTGGACCCTTATTTTTTTGCTCCATTCTCGTTTCTTCACGTTCCCTGGGGTCAGAGATTCAAATACAATCACGCATTACCTAATCACAACCTCGACTGTTAAAATACACACATACAATTTGATACAATACATATAAAGAATCACACCTGAACTTATTTTGCTTCCATCTATGTCTTCTTGTGTCTCTGGGTCTTGTGGGTCTCGTGGGTCTTTTGGGTCAAAGATTCAAATACCAATCAAACATCCAATCACACCCTGGACTGTCTCAAAACACACATGTACAATTGATACTACTATAAAGAATCGCACCTAGAAACTTATTTTGCTCCATCTCATGTCTCTTGCGTCTGGGTCTCGTGGGCTCTCGGGGTCAGAGATTCGCTGGAGGCAGGACGTGTTACCGTTGTTTGCTGGGGCTGCTGCTTTCTGTTGCGAGCCATCGCTTGCCCGGACGGATGCAAAGGCAGAGCCTTGGGAGGACGCTGTTGGGTGGCCACGGTGATGGAGGGCTGCAGACGTGATGGTGGGGTGAATGTGTTGCAGTATTGCACGCCTCTGCCCCGCTGACGGACGCACACGGCAGAGCCTTGTGAGGAGGCTGTTGGAGGGTTGATGGATGGTGATGGGGTGGGGTGATGGAGGGTGAGAGGAGTGTGGGGTGGTCGATGAGAGGGTGGAGTGGTCGATGAGGTGGAGGCGGTGATGGAGGGTGGAGGTGATGGGGTGGGGTGATGGGGTGGAGAGTGATGGGTGGGGCGATGGAAGGGTGAAGAGGTTGATGGCGGGTTGGGTTGATGGAGGGGATGGAGGATGATGGTGGGTGAGATGGAGGTGAGAAGTGATGGGTGGTGGTGATGGAGGGTGGGAGGTTGTGGGGGTGATCGGGTTGGGAGTGATGCGAGGGGATGAGAGTGTGATGATGGGGTGGGGTGATGGAGGGTGGAGCGGTGATGGGGTGAGGTGATGGAGGAGTGGAGGGTGATGCGTGGTGGTGATGCGAGGGTGGAGGTGAACTGGGTGAGTGATGGAGGTTGGAAGAGATGATGGCAGGTGGTGGAAATGTATTGGAGCATCTCGCTTGCCCCTGTGAATGGCACAAAGGCTGAGCCTTGGGAGACGCTGTTGCAGAGGGATTTGAGGTTGCTGGGTAGGAGGAGGTTAAGGTGGAGACTTGTTGGCAGGCTGTTGAAGTGAGGTGATGGAGAGGGGTGGCACCAGGGTGGAGGATGATGGAGAGGTGGAGGGTGGAGGATGGAGGTGGAGAGTGATGGGAGGGTGGAGGGTGGAGGGTGATGGAGAGGGGTGGAGGGGTGAGGAATGGAGCGGTGGAGAAATATAGAGGGTGGAAGTGAGGATAGAAGAAACGAGGTGGAGGGTTGATGGAGAGGGTGGAGGGTGGAGGTGGAGGGATGAGAGGGATGGAGTTGATGGAAGGGGGTGGAGGGTGATGAATGAGGGTGAGAGGGTGGGAGGGTGAGGAGAGGGTGAGTGGGGGTAATGAGGAGGGGGTGGAGGGTCGAGGATGAGGTGGAGGGTAATGTGAGAGGTGGGAGGGTGGAGGTGATGAGAGGGTGGAGGATGGAGGATGGAGGGTGAGAGGTGTGGAGAGGGGTGTGAGGGTGGAGAGTGATGGAAGGGGTGAGAGGGTGGAGGATGTGGAGGGTGGAGGTGATGGAGAGGGTGATGGGAGGGTGGAGGGTGATGGAGAGGGGTGGAGGTGGAGGATGAGGCTGGAGGTGATGGAGAGGGTGGAGGTAGGGTGATGGACGAGGGTGGAGGGCTGAGGGGTGAGGAGACGGCTGGAGGGTGAGAGTGTATGGAGGGTGGGCGTGATGGAGAAGGGTGGAGGTGGAGGGTGATGGAGAGGGGTGGAGGGTGAGGCGTGGAGGTGATTGGGAGGTGGAGGTTGGGAGGATGGCGGGTTAGGAGAGTGATGGAGAGGGTGGAGGCTGGAGGGTGATGGAGAGGGTGGAGGGGGAGGTGATGGAAGAGGGGTGCGAGGGTGGAGGATGGAGGGTGGAGGGTGATGGAGAGGGGTGGAGGGTTGGAGGGTGGAGGGTGGAGGTGGAGGGTGATGGAGGAGGTGGAGGGGAGGGTTGATGGAGAGGGTGGAGGTGGAGGGTGGAGATGGGTGTGGAGGGTGATGGAGAGGGGTGGAGGGATGGAGGGTGATGTGAGTGGGGTTGGGGGGTGGAGGATGGAGGTGGAGCCTTGATGGGTGAGGTGGGGGTGGAGGCGTGATGGAGAGGGTGGAGGGTGGAGGATGGAGGGTGGAGGAGTGATGAGAGAGGGTGGAGGTGGGAGGGTGATGGGGAGAGGGATTGGAGGTGGAGGGTGATGAGAGGGCCTGGAGTTTATGGAGGGTGCGAGGGTGATGGAGAGGGCTGAGGGTGGAGGGTGATGGAGAGGGGTGGAGGGGTGGAGGGTGATGGACAGGGGGAGGGGTGGAGGGTGATGGAGAGGGGTAGTGCGGGGTGGAGGGATGATGGAGAGGGGTGGAGGTGAGGGTGATGGAGAGGGTGGAGGGTGGAGTGGAGGGTGGGAGGGTGATGGAGCGGGTGGAGGGTGGAGGGTGATGGAGGTGGTTGGAGTGGGATGGAGGGTGGAGGTGTGATGGAAGGCGTGGAAGGGTGGACGTGCGTGGAGGAGGGTGGAGGGAGGCTGATGTGAGGGGTGTGAGGGTGGAGAGGAGGGTGGAGGGGATGGAGGAGGGTGAAGGGTGGAGCGGTGATGAGAGGGGTTGGAGAGGTGGAGGGATGGAGGAGGGTGGAGGTGAGGGGGGTGGAGGGTGATGGAGAGGGTAGCGGTGGAGGGTGAATGAGGGGGTGAGGAGGGTGAGGATGGGGGGAGGGAGTCAATGGAGGGTGGAGGGTGAGGGTGAATGAGAGGCGGTGGAGGTGGAGGGTGATGGAGAAGGGGGAGGGTGGAGGAATGGAGGGTGAGAGGTGGAGAGGGGTGGAGGAGTGGAGGGTGGAGGGTGATGGAGAGGGGTGAAAGAGGATGGATAATGGAGGGTGGAGGGTGATGGAGAGGGGTGGAGGGTATTGCTTTTTCTGTGCCATTGCTTGCCCCATTTGGGATACAAAGGCAGAGCCTTGTGAAGAGGCTGTTGGAGTGGAGTAGTCGGGTGGGGTGATGGAGGGTGGAGGTGGAGGCTGGAGGAGTGGGGTTAATGGTTGTCGCCGTGAACATGCTGTTTTCTGCAACGGACCAAAAAGGCAGAGCCTTGGGAGGAGGCTTTTGGGCGGGTGGGTGGTTGGGAAGTGCGTCGGTTGGGCGTGATGGGAGGGTGAAGGGCGAAGGAGTGGGGCGGTTTTGCCGTGCCATCGCAGTTCCGCAACGGGCGCAAAGGCAGGGGGGTGATAGGGTGAGTGGGGAAGGGGAAGAGGGTGAGAGGGTGAGAGGGTGATAGGTAAGGTGGGGAAGGGGAAGAGGTGAGAGTTTACGAGGAGAGTGAGGGTATGAGAGGAAGGGGGGGTGATAGGGTGAGGTGGGGGAAGGGAAGAGGGGTGAGAGGGTGAGAGGAAGGGGGTGACAGGGTGAGGTGGGGAAGGGGTTAAGAGGTGGGAGGAAGGGGGGTGATAGGGTGGGTGGGGGAAGGGAAGAGGGTTGAGAGGGTGAGAAGAAGGGGGGTGATAGGGTGAGGTGGGAAGGGGAAGAGGGTGAGAGGGTGAGAGAAGGGGGGTGATAGGGTGAGTGGGGAAGGGGAAGAGGGTGAGAGGGTGAGAGGAAGGGGGTGATAGGGTGAGGTGGGGAGGGGAAAGAGGGTGGAGAAGAAGGGTGATAGTGTGAGGTGGGGGAAGGGAAGAGGGTGGGAGGAAGGGGTTGATAGGGTGAGGTGTGGGAAGGTGGGAGGGTAGGAGAAGGTGGGGGTAAGGGGAGAGGGTGAGAGAAGGGGGGGGGGGGGGGGGGGGGGGGAGGTTGCTTGAAGGGCGAACTTGACATAAGTGACGATAGCTCTCCTGATAGTCTGAAAACATAATCTAGTATGTCTTGATTATTGGAGGTTAGGCAAGTCCCTTGAGCCTTATTTACGGCCTACTAGACTGTAACATACATATATATCTTTAACTTTTGTATCCCGTTTATATGAATGGCTCACTGGTAGAGCGTGTTGAAATTGCTACTTTACCTGGAAAAGGGTACGATGATGGTCGACAGTGACCGAGAACACTAAAGCATGATTTGAACCCTGCACCTTCATCATTTCAACGAGCTCTACCATTGAGCCTTTCGTGGAAACGGGATGTAACATACATACATATCTTAAACTGCCGTGTACGCCCGGTATCCACCGCCGTAAGACGAGGCTCCCTTAATACCGTGCCCCACCAGGCATTCTCATTAACTCATTTTTAAACGTTTGTGTACAGGGAGTCTGATCACTGGGCTTCACTAGACAACAAAACACATGCCAACTGGAGGAGGTTCTGCAACTGTACTGCTGATGTGTGATACTGCTTGCATCACTCACCCTCACTCCTGTTATTAGTCATCGCTTTCAGCACCGAGCGCCGCAGGCTGTGCGCTACAGGCGAAGGACTGGTGGCACGCGCTGGTCCAGGCAGTACAGGTGTCCCAATTCTGACCCCAGGGGGGCCTAGGTCGGAATCTGCTGTCCCCATAGATCCGGTCCAAGGCCTGGTACTGCCTGTACCGCCGGCATAGGTAGATAGTGCCAGGCTGTCGACACTCTGTAAAGTGGGCATGCCACCCATGGGAGTGCTGGCCTGCCCCCTTGCCGAGCTGTTGGAGCGCATACGCTGGCGGAGGGAGTCCATTTCGGGGACACTGCCGGTGATGGTGGCCTCTGATCTTCTGCAGTGTTTGTGGGTGGTGGGTGGGGTGAGTAGGTGGGTGGGTGGGGGGGGTGGGGGGATGAGTACGTGTGTGTGTGTGCGGGGGTGAGTAGGTGAGGGGGGAGCTGTGTGGGTGGGATGGGGTGGGGTGGGGGGGGGGGGGGAGGGGGGCCTGCGCGCTTGCTCATGCATCGTCATTTGTCCTTTGATAGTTGTGCTGCAATCAATTGCATGGCGTTCAGGGGCACCTCCCTTGTAATGCTATGTGTTTGGACAGGGGGACGAGCTTTTGCAAGCGCTCCTGGACACATAGGCATGCCTTAGCATAGTTGAACAACTATTCCGTAGATCCATGTGCTCATGTGTGTGCGCAATTGCACTACACACGAGTAGGAACGTAGTATGTGGACCACCAGAAGTGATTAGAGAGATTACCAAAAGTGAGATGAGATTACCAAAAGTGATCAAAAGAAGTGATTAAAAGAAGTGACTAGAGAGAATGATCAAAAGAAGTGATCAAGAAGTGATTAGAGAGAATGATCAAAAGAAGTGATCAAAATAAGTGATTAGAGAGATTACCAAAAGTGAGATGAGATTACCAAAAGTGATCATCAGTTGAGTCTCATCACCAGCAATTGTGTTCGTATCGTTTTCAGTCGTTGGCTGATTGTATAGAGGACATGTGTCCCATGGCTTTTCTGACCCATGTATCAGGGCTCTTGTCAATTTTCTACGGCTTGAGACTGGCTTTGTTGAATAGGGGCAGTACTTGCTGGTATTGCGCGTCCATACCTCTTACACAGCTTATGCTGTCCTCTTCCCTAATTTCTGGATTATCTTGTTTGGCTCTTTGTGTAGCATGATCTTGTCTTGTCACGATGCTCTCCTGTTTCCTATGCAATTGTTGTCACTGTAGGGTTATCATGTTGGGGTATCATGTGGATTCATGATAGACCCCGGTGTGTTATGTGGATTCATGACTAAACTCAACCTCAGCATGTTGATCCATGGGTGAGAGAGTGCTTAGGTGTGCCCTGGTGCTTTGTTGGGGTATCATGTGGATTCATGATAGACCCTGGTGAGTTATGTGGATCATGACGAACACCTCAACATATTGATTCATGGTTAAGTTGTTTTGTTGGTGTCACGAGTGTTTGTCCTGGTTTAGGACACTTGGTTTGTGTCGCAGGTTTGGGTTTAGGGTGTAGGGTTTAGGACACTTGGTTTGTGTCGCAGGTTTGGGTTTAGGGTTTAGGGTTTAGGACACTTGGTTTGTGTCGCAGGTTTGGTTTGTGTCGCAAGTTGTGTTGCGTGAATTGTTGTGTTGTTGAGGGCAACAACCTCATTGAGTGGGGGGTAATGAGAGAAAACGGCATCCCTGTGCCTTGTGTTGTCGCGTGGGGGGTGCGGCTGGCGTACCGCTGTTGGTAGGATATGTCGGTTAGTTCGGTTCCTGGTTTGGGGTTCCGGTTTCTGTCTAGTATGGCGCGGAAGACTTTCCCGTCCTTCTATTATTTATTATATTTTATTTTTATTATTATATTTTATTATTTTGATTATTGTATTATTGTCCTTCTATTATTTATTATATTTTATTTTTATTATTTGTATTACTTATCTCCATAGGTGCCTAAGTCAGACCCTGAGTGATACGGATGGATTGAGCCTATGCCCTCAAGTCCAAAAACAATTATTTTTTGCTAACAAGTTGCCCAACCACATCAGTTCAACACACAAATACTCGGATTTGGGTTTTCTCAAATGGTGGGGACCAGGTCAAGTGAAACATGCTAATTTGTTACTATGGGGTTCCCTAAGTCGATACGGGTTTTACGTAGGAAGTGAAACGGAGCCTATCGCGACCGAAACAAGCCATTTTAAAAGAACACTGGGTACGAATGTTGTGTAACGTCTTTCCCTACCAGTAGTTATTACGTAAGTCTTGAAGCAGTACACAGCAGTACAATTGAGTACGGACCCCCAAAACACTGATTATTTACATTTCGTCGGTGTCCTAAGTCTAGGTCTGAGTTGCACAGCTTCAATTGAAACATTTTGGGCCTCGGTTTTGCTCTATCTCAAAATACAGCGTGCAGAACAGCTTTTTTTCGAAAATTCAAAATTCAAATATTTTTTTAAAAATAAATTAAAAAAGCAAACTTTTTTTTAATTTGTCTTCAAACATCCACATCTGAACTCAGTTTTTGATTTGGGGTAGATCATTGAAAAACACACCCTAATCCTGAGCCATGGTGTGGTAGGCCACAGGGAGGTGAAATCTTGAGATGTACAGCTATTTCAGTAGATTCCGAGGCCAAGGCTGAAGCGCAGCCTCCGACCTTGTAATAGGGTTCATAAAGCCTTTCGTCCGAGGTAACTTTTTTCGGAATAGCTCGCGCGGCCTCGTATCTGACGCGATCTGGATTTGTATCACTAATTATCGCTCATCTGATATACTGCCACCGGCCTGCCCGAACAAGGCTGCTCGCGACCAGATGCGGAACGCGCACGAAAAAGTAGCTGCGCGCATAAGCTGACACCGTCGAGCGAACAATATGAGCCTGACAGAATTCGATTCCGAGCAGTTTGGGCCATGTACGGCTCTGTATCACATTCCTGTATCGACTTAGGGCGTTTTCGGACTTAGGCACCTATGGAGATATTATATTATATTTTTATTACTATTTGTATTCATGTAATGTGAACAGATGTCCCTATTCCCGTTCGCTCCTCACTCTCTCCTTCTCGTCATGGGCCCATCAAAAGAGCGTTCCGTCACATTTGGTCAACTTTTGGTCAACATTTGGTCACCCAAACCCTGGTCAACTTGGAAATGGCGATGAGGTTCGGTCTAGAAGACAATAACAAGTCAAATAAGAAAAGAAAAGAAATAGTAATAACACTACTAACATAATAATAATAATAATAATAATAATAATAATAATAATAATAATAATAATAGTAATAAATAAAAAACTCACTGCGTGATACCATCGAGCCAGAAGGCGGGAGCTTGTGTAGCCCTGCACCGCCCTTCATGTTGCTGAACAGTGTGGGTGTGGGTGCAGCTGAGCTGCCAGACCCCAGGGCATTCAGGTTGGGCGTGCCAGCATTGGAAGATGACACGGATGAGGTGTGAATCGCTAGTGGGCTGTTGGAAGGGTGGGTGGGGAGGGTTAGGGGTGGGAGAGGGTGAGTTGGGGGGCGAGGGAGGAGTGGGTGGAGTGGGTGGGTGGTGGGTGGTGGTGGGGGGAGACAGCACGGTGGGGCTGTGGTGCTAGACGGAGGAGGGAGGGGAGTGGTGTGTGTTGGTGTGTGTGTGTGGGGGTCGGGGGATGGATAAGTAGGTGGTAGGTATGGGTGGGTATGGGTGCAGCCAAGCTTCCAGACCCCTGGGCATGAAGGTTTGGTGGGGAAGCATGGGAAGATGATACAGATGAGTGTGAATCACTAGTGTGCTGCTGGGGAGGAGGGTGTGTGTGTGGGGGGGGGGGGGGGGGGGGATGGATTTAGAAGGTGTGGATATGGGTGGGTATGGTTAAAACCAAGCTGCCAGACCCCTGAGTATGAAGGTTTGGTGGGGAAGCATGGGAAGATGATACAGATGAGGTGTGAATCACTAGTGGGCTGCTTGGGATGAGGGTGGGTGGGGGGGGGGGGATGGGGGTGGGTGGGTATGGATTAGTAGGTGGTGGTGTGGGTGGTATGGGTAAAGCCAAGCTGCCAGACCCTGAGTATGAAGGTTTGATGGGGAAGCATGGAAGATGATACAGATGAGGTGGAATCACTAGTGGGCTGCTTGGGGATGAGGGTGGGTGGGGTGGGAGGTGGGGGTGGGGGGTATGGATTAGCAGGTAGTGGATATGGGTGGTATGGGTAAAACCAACCTGCCAGACCCCTGAGTATGAAGGTTTGGTGGGGAAGCATGGGAAGATGATACAGATGAGGTGTGAATCACTAGTGGGCTGCTTGGGATGAGGGTGGGGTGGGGTGGGGTGGGGTGGGGGTTATGGATTAGTAGAGTGGTTGGTGTGGGTGGTTATGCGTTAAAAACCAAGCTGCCAGACCCCTGAGATGAAGGTTTTGGTGGCGAAGCATGGGAAGATGATACAGATGAGGTGTGAATCACTAGTGGGCTGCTTGGGATGAGGGGGGGTGGGGGTGGGTGGGGTGGGGGGGTATGATTAGTAGGTGGTGGTGTGGGTGGGTATGGGTAAAGCCAAGCTGCCAGACCCCTGAGTATGAAGGTTTTGATGGGAAGCATGGGCGAAATGATACAGATGAGGGCTGTGAATCACTAGTGGGCTGTGGGGGAAGAGGGTGTGGGAGGGGGATGGATGGATTAGTAGGTGGTGGTTATGGGTGCAGCCAAGCTGCCAGACCCCTGGGCATTTAGGCTGGGTGTGGAAGCTTGGAAAGATACACGACACGATGAGGTGTGAATCACTAGTGGGCTAGGGTTTCCTAACCACCCAAAGCCCTAAGCACCTAGACACCCAAACCCTAGAATCACCTACCCACCACTCAAATGTTGAGGGTTTCCCAACTACCCAAACCCTAAACACATAGGCACCCAAATCCTAGAATCACCCACCCACCACTACAATGGTGAGGGTTTTCCAACCACCCAAACCCTAAACACATAGGCACCCAAACCCTTGAATCACCCACCCACCACACCTATGTTCAGGGTTTCCCAACCACCCAAACCCTAAACACATAGGCACCCAAACCCTAGAATCACCCACCCACCACTCCAATGGTGAGGGTTTCCCAACCACCAAAGCCCTAAACACATAGGCACCCAAACCCTAGAATCACCCACCCACCACTCCTATGGTGAGGGTTTCCCAACCACCAAAGCCCTAAACACATAGGCACCCAAACCCTAGAATCACCCACCCACCACTCCAATGTTGAGGGTTTCCTAACCAACTAAAGCCTACAAGCACCTGTGCACCACTCCACAAAGCTAAATCCTTGGGAGAAACAATATTTTCAAGTTGCTGCAACAAGTGACTCACTTTGAGGGCAAGGATATTTGCGGTTTGATGAAGCGTGATTCCGGAAGATTCCGGGCCAAGCTTTCGCTGAGATATGGTGACAGGGGTTGACTTGGAGTCGGTTGCAAAAGCGGCGGGGGAGTGGCTCCACATTTTTGATCTTTCTGCTGCTCTTCTGAGTCCATGCTAACGTTCTCTGGGATCTGCAGGAGGGCAAAGGTAAAGGGGGTGCATGTCAGGGTTATAGGGTTTAGGGTTTAGAGTTAGTTTCCATATTAAGCTCCTCAGAGGCCAAACTGGTGCTGGGGAGCTGAAGAGGGAAAAGGGAAAAGGGTGCTTGTCAGGTGTAGGGTTAGGTTTAGGGTTAGTATCCACATTAAAGCTCCTCAGAGGCCATTTAGCTGGGTGCTGAGGGAAGCTGGAAGAGGGGAAAGGGAAAAAGGGCGCTTGTCAGGGTTTAGGGTTAGGGTTAGGGTTAGCATCCATTATAAGTTCCTCAAGAGCCATGCTGTGCGAGGGAGCTGGAGAGGGAAAAGGGAAAAGGTGCTTGTCAGGGCCTGTAGGGTTAGGGTTAGGGTTAGGGATAGTATCCATATCCACCTCCCTAGAGGGCCATGCTGTGCTCAGGGAGCTGGAAGGGTGAAAGAGAAAAGGGGGTGCTTATCAGGGTTTAGGGCTAGGTTGGTATTCCATTTTAAGCTCCTCAGAGGCCATGCTTGTGTTAAGGGTGCTAGAGGAGGGGGAAGGGAAGGCTGATACTTGCCAGGCTATGTCGTGTGTCCCACCTCATTGCCACGTGGTAAAAAGACCTCATCCTGTGCCCCACGGATACTTGCCCAGGTTACTTTGTGTTGACCACCTCCTTGCGAATGTTGGGCCGGTGTAGTGTGTGTGTGTGTTGGGGGAGTTGGGGGGGGGGAGGGGGGGGGAGGGGCAATGGAGGGGGGGGAGGAGAGGAGAGAGGGGAGGGGGAGGGGCAGTGAATGGGGGGGGGGGGGGGGGGGGGGCGTAGTGGATGGGGGAGGAGGGAGAGGTGGTTGGAGGTTATGGGGGGGTAGGGGCAGTGGATGGGGGGGAGGGGCAGTCACTGTCTGCGGAGTAAACATGGGTGTTTCTTTCTCGTGCTACGTACGGCAGCTTCCAGTCAGCTTCATTAGCCAGCTACTGTGCCAATCCCAAAGCTTTCAGCTGCATTGAATGCCCTCTATGTCAGCTTCATTACACTAGCTAGCTTCAAGTTTGGCCCAAGGACAGGGAAAGGGAGCTGCCTGGAAGCTGCTACGCAGATGATCACAGCATGATGACCCAGATGATCACAGCACGAAACCGTGTAGGTTTAGACAATTTCCAGGCCAGGCAGAATCTTGCCAATCATCCAATTCAGGAATTGAATCCCCCCATCCCCTGTTATAAAACTGGATAGTAGACAGGTTGTGCTGCTGTCTCGTCTTGCATTGTTGCGCTGTGTTTATGATGCTCTTGATGAAGGGTAGAGTGCAGGGGTGTAGGGGTGTAGGGGCAGAGGTAGAGTTACCCCTGCACCCCTGCACTCTAAACTGAATGGATAGTGTGAGGAACTAGCTGTGTTTGTAGCTGTGTGTAGCTATGTGTATATACCTTGCAACCTGGATATAAACCAGGATAACTTCCAAAAAAGCCGGAAGGGTGGGTGTAATCCATTGATTAATTATTACTAATTTAATCATGGGTGGTAAGGTGTAATGTGAATAAATAAATAAATACATATGAGATACATAAATAAATTAATTAATGTTGGAGTGCATATATGCTGCCAAGCTGTCAGCGCGCATAACTCCCAAGAAGGTCGGGAAGGGGAGCCCCTTTTATCCGCGGCAACATTCTCAATGCAAGGCAAACTGCGATACATGATTAAAACGTGCTTTCCAAATGGGGAATGCAAGGAGTCGTACGCGTCACACACTACACGAACGGCCCTAGCTTGTGAGGCTCTTCGTGGCTCACAGATTTTAGGTTGCAAGACACATGTAAAGTAGGTTGCAAAAAACATGCAAAACACAAGCAACACGCATGCAAGATCTGGACGTGAATCCTCAGTACAGATTGCAAGACCCGGACGTGACTCCTGAGTACAGAATGCACACGACACATAACTTCTGACACATACCTTGTCTTAAGGGGGGCCGCGGTTGCTTCCGCTGCCTGCTTTCTCAGTCGACGCGCTCGAAGATGAACCAGTTCGGGGATGGCTGGTAGAAGGTGATAAGTAGCGATAGCTGGCTGGAGGGGGCGTGGCTTAAGAAAGTGACAGGTGCGATAATTACGAGTTATGGCGCCCCGGAGTCAGTTGGGTGGAATAGGATGAGGCGAGGAGTTGGCGCGACAGACTGATATAGCAACATGCGGAGTTAGGAGCAGCTGGAGTCGGGTGGGGTACCAAAAGCTAGCGAATTGCGGTCACATGCATGCTAGGTGGGAATGGAATCGTTCAGGGCTGAAGTGTGTTAGTCAAGGTTTCGATTTTAAATTTGAGCTACTCGGCTACTTTTCATCTACAGCCGAGGGATCGAAAGACAGCTCAGCAGCGCTAACAGTCTAGGACAGGGTCTAGGAGCATGTCCTCGTATCGGCAGGCTCGTCTACGCTCAGACTAGCGCTTGCGAGATCCTTGCTCTTCGTATCGCTCCTCTGCGACTTACGCTTATTAATGGCAAGCCTTTTTTAGCCCTGAATCAGAATCCGGGCAGTACTTAAGCGCTGGAAGTTTATCGCTGATGGGTGCTTTATTCAGTCGACAAGTAGCATGGGGATCCTATGAGAAGGGGTTCGACAAGATCGAGAAGGAGACTGCGAAGATACTGGTGAGGGGGGAGCAAGATCTATTCATGCAGCATGAGCAAGATCTCTCAATGCATGGCTTATATTCTTAATCCATTATTGGCACTGCCAAGGTCCGTGAGTCCAAGGGGGATAGCATGAGCATGGTCTCTATGCATGGATTCTATCCTGAATCACGTATTAGCACTCTCATTGATATGCGTGCTCCCAAGATCAATGAATCTGATATTGGCAGTACGAGCAAGACATATGCTCTCCATTCTTGGGTTCTATCCATAATCCATTAGATGATAGCGCTCCCAATTTCAGTGAGTCTGAGGGGGACAGCATGAGCAAGGTCTCTCTATGCATGGGTTACATCATATATCCTTTAAGAGATCTCACAAGATCAATGAGTTTGAGAGGGGCAGCATGGGCTAGATGTTTTCTTATAGCATGACCAAGATCTATCTATGCATGGTTTCTATCCTTCCTCCATTATATGGGAGCACTCCCAGTGTAGTGGGTCCAAGGCGGACAGCACGACCAATACCTCTATGTGCATGAATTCTATCCTTGCTCCATTAGATGAGAGTGCTCCCAGTTTTGCTGCTGAGGGAGACAGCATGAGCATGCTCTCTCTATTATTTGGGGGTTCTGTCATTTTTCCTTTACTACTCGATCGGCGCTATGTCCAATTGTCATCTTACCGGCGAGGCAAGAGTTAAAGAATGTATATAAGCCCAGTCTAAACCCTGACTTATAGCCAAGGTCTAGCTAGCGCGTTCATCGCCCACCTTGTGTGGACATGTAGTCTACCACTCAGTCTACCGTATGTATGCATGTTCTTCTAGTTGCTAGCATAGCCGTTCAGCTACTCTTGGGTGAGCATATATCTGGACGCCACGCACCTTGCACACCTCTTCTTATTTAAGGACATTACTTCCGAGATCTTCTGCATTGGTCGCATTTGCACGTGCAAGTCATTTGCATGATACCTCGGCATCAAACCAAGCATGAGGCATTATCGTCAAGGCCGTTGTCTGTTGGTGAACTGGTGCCCTACGTCTGCAGACAACACTCCAGGCGTCATTGATACGAGCACCTTGGGCGCATACCTGCTTTGTTCATTCTGCTTGTTGCACTGCCTTATCTTGCTTGCAACCTGCTATCTAAATGTATGTATGTATGTTACAGTCCAGGGGTAGGCCAAACTGGCCCAAGGGACTTTCCCGTGACAGGAAGGGTTTTAAAGGATACGCATTGATAGAGTGCATTAGAGAGACAGGGGGGGGGGGGGGGGGGGCTTATCTTGCTTGCGACCTAACATCTAAATGTTTGTTACAGTCTTGGGAACTCACTCTTCTCCTCGACCATCACTCAGCAGATATATTACTCTTCCTGATCATGATTTGGCCTTTTGAGTTGCCAAGAATTTGAATTCGAATTTGAATGTATACATTCCCCTTTATGCAGCACGCTCTTGTTCTCGTTGTTTCTCACAGGCTGGAAGGTCAGTTCGGCAGAAGTGGATTGGCTCATACATGGCCAGGTCATTCTCACTCTTCGTAGTCACCGTCATGATATCCATCGCGCATGTTGTCTGGGTAAGTTTGAGCATGGGCAGGCTGTTGGTCAAATATGATGTATAATATATTGGCTCATGCATGTCCAGGTCACTAATCTCACTCTAATATATTGGCTCATGCATGTCCAGGTCACTAATCTCACTCTAATATATTGGCTCATGCATGTCCAGGTCACTAATCTCACTCTTCCTCCTGACCATCATGATATGTATTACCCATGTGTCTGGGTACGTATAAGCTGCAGGGCTTTGTGCACAGGGGCGCACATTGGTTAGGTGGGCAGGCTGTAGATTAAATATTATGTATAATATGTTGACTTGTGCATGGCCAGGTCATTCTCTGTCTTCCCCCTCTCCGGCACAATATGTATTGCCCATGTGTCTGGGTGCGTTTGAGCTGAAGGCTTTTATAAGCAGGGACAGATGTCACTGTTTATTTTCCATGCTTGTAGCTTCCATGCAGCTCCAAAAGCCAGTTAATGGGTCAATCATATAGTGATCAGCATCATTGGAATGCCTGTCATGTTAGCTTCACTAGCTAGCTAGCTTCAGATTTGGCCCAAGGGCATTTATAGCTGCTAAGTGTAACTCGTGTATGTTGTTACAGTCCAGTGGTAGGCCAAATAGGCTAAAGCGACTTACCTAATCGTGACAGGGGGGGCTAAAACGAAAAAGCACTGATAAACTGAACCCGAAATAACTGTATTACCTATGGGGGCCCTGAGTTCGTGCTACAGTGAAAATGTAATTCTACGATTATAGCCCAAAAGAAAGAGTGCCACACAATGGCCAGGCGGGGAGGCTGTTTGTTAACAAGTCCCAAGCTGTGTCTCAAGAGACGCGGAAAATTGACGGAGATTGTTGGCTGTCGGAACAACAGGTGGCAACGCAATGGAGCAGACCGAAGCCAGTTAGTTACGAGACGGTTGGCTGATGTATAAGGCTTCATCTCAGTTGCACGTCGGTCGCACAAACAAATAAACAAACAAACAAACAAACAGACAATGGGGTGAACCTGGGGGAGGGCTCAGCTGTAAACAATGCTCTTTGGATTTGTTACAGGAACAGCGTACGATAGAGTGCAGTGAGAATGGCTAAAATAATGTATCAAAGTTGCACAAACTTAGGGCCCCCGTCAGTAAAATGATTGTTTCAGGGTCAGTTCGTCAGTACTTTTTCTGATTAGCCCCTCCTGATAGCATGGTTGGGCATATCCCTTAAGCCTATTTGGTCTGCCACTGGACTATAACAACATACACTGGTATGTCTGCCTGTTTGTCTGTCTGCCTGTCATGTGACAGGAACAATGTGGTTGGGTTGTACTCCTGGGTCATCCAGGTTGGGTTGAAGGGGGATGAGTGGGTATTCGGTATTCGGTAACTAAACCTGTAATTAAGGCACCCTGTGGCATAGGTGTGTGTGTGTGTGGGGGGGGGGGGGGGGGGGGGGGGGGGTCATAATAGTCAGGGACCAGCATATCATATAATGTTGACCAAAGATGAGTATGATATTATATGATATCATACAAATTGCATATTATATTTTATACAAATGGTAATTTTAGTGTACTCTGACTGCCGGAATAATATGATGTTTTTCCCATATGATGCCGTTCCCTAATAAAATTAGACAAAACGTTGAACACCAAAATGATCATCCGATCTTAATCTATGCTATGTCTTCCTATCTGCCTGTGTAGGTTTAGCAACAGCCAGCCGGTAGTTTCACTGTCAAGGAGCAATTAACCCAGAAGTGCCATCTCTGCCTCAGCACCACTGGTCGTATGGTTGGTCTATGGCTCATTAAAAGCTCTCAATCATCTATGCTATGTCTTCCCATCTGCCTGTGTAGGTTTAGCAACAGCCAGCCGGTAGTTTCACTGTCAAGGAGCAATTAACCCAGAAGTGCCATCTCTGCCTCAACACCACTGGTCGTATGGTTGGTCTATGGCTCATTAAAAGCTCTCAATCATCTATGCTATATCTTCCTATCTGCCTGTGTAGGTTTAGCAACAGCCAGCCGGTAGTTTCCCTGTCAAGGAGCAATTAACTCAGAAGTGCCATCTCTGCCTCAGCACCACTGGTCGTATGGTTGGTCTATGGCTCATTAAAAGCTCTCAATCATCTATGCTATGTCTTCCTATCTGCCTGTGTAGGTTTAGCAACAGCCAGCCGGTAGTTTCACTGTCAAGGAGCAATTAACCCAGAAGTGCCATCTCTGCCTCAGCACCACTGGTCGTTTGGTTGGTCTATGGCTCATTAAAAGCTCTCAATCATCTATGCTATGCCTTCCCATCTGCCTGTGTAGGTTCAGCAACAGCCAGACAGTAGTTTCACTGTCAAGGAGCAATTAACTCGAAGTGCCATCTCTGTCACTGCACCACTGATCGTATGGTTGGTCTATGGCTCATTAAATCCTCTCAACAATCTATGCTATATCTTCCTATCTGCCTGTGTAGGTTTGGCAACAGCCAGCCGGTAGTTTCCCTGTCAAGGAGCAATTAACTCAGAAGTGCCATCTCTGCCTCAGCACCACTGGTCGTATGGTTGGTCTATGGCTCATTAAAAGCTCTCAGTCATCTATGCTATGCCTTCCCATCTGCCTGTGTAGGTTCAGCAACAGCCAGACAGTAGTTTCACTGTCAAGGAGCAATTTACTCGAAGTGCCATCTCTGTCACTGCACCACTGATCGTATGGTTGGTCTATGGCTCATTAAATCCTCTCAACAATCTATGCTATGCCTTTCCATCTGTCTGTGTAGGTTCAGCAACAGCCAGCCGGTAGTTTCACCGTCAAGGAGCACTTAACACGAAGTGCCATCTCTGTCACTGCACCACTTATTGTGTGGCTGGTCTATGGCTCATTAAAAGCTATCCAAGTGTTCTGGGAAAAAAGAGATGACCGGCGGTTAAAGAAGATGGGAGAGGCAAAGAAGAAGATGGTGAAAGAATTGAAGGTGAGCTCGCAACCAGGACAGTGTATGGACAGTGTATGTAAGCATGTTTCAGTCCAGGGGTAGCGAAATAGGCTAAACGGACACGCCGAACAATCAAGAATAAGTATGTCTTACCAGGAGGGCTGAAGTAAACAGAGAGAAAGCCTACATTCAAGAAGAAGATAGTGAAGGAATCGAAGGTGAGCTCGCAACCAGGTCAGTGTATGTACTGTGTAAGTATGCATGTTGCAGTCCAGGGGGTAAACAGAGAGAAAGCCTAGCTGCATGCCTAACCATGGTCATGGCACTCCCGTGGGTCGGAATACAGTAGATGGGAGAGGCGAAGAAGAAGATGGTGAATGAATTGAAGGTGAGCTGGCAACCGGGACTGTGTATACATGCATGTTGCAGTCCAGGGGGTAAACAGAGAGAAAAACAGGCTTCATGCCTGACCATGGGCATGGCACTCCTGTGGGTCGGGATACAGTAGATGGGAGAGGCAAAGAAGAAGATGGTGAAGGAATTGAAGGTGAGATCGCAACTGGTACTGTTCTGGATCATGATTTGGCCTTGGGGTTGTCAAGAATTTGAATTTGAATTTGAATTCAAACCATTGGCTCTCCTGGATCATGAATTCATGATTTGGCCTTTTAGGTTGTCAATAATTTGAATTTTAATTTGAATTCAAGCTGTTTGACTCTTCTAGATCATGAATTCACGATTTGGCCTTTTTGTTTGTCAAGTACGATGTTATGTAAATCTATCCTAGTGTTCTAGAATCGAAGGGATGGCCGGCAATTGCAGAAGATGGGAGAGGCGAAGAAGAAGATGGTGAAGGAATTGAAGGTAATCTCATAACTGGTTCTGTTCTGGATCATGATTTGGCCTTTTGGGTTGTCAAGAATTTGAATTTGTATTTGTATTGATGCCTCATTCTCTAATGCTGCAGGACATCACTTTGTACGAGAAAACATCTGCTCTGATAAAGAAGTACGGGGGCCCTGAGGAGCAAAACGTCAAGATCGTGCATGTGCCAGCGAAAGGTGGGCCAATCTGAAACTCTGGATTTCTTGAATTATATGATGTTTGAAACTCTGGTTCTGAGGTTTAAAATATGAAACTCTAGATTCTTTGCTGGCACAATAATTTAACGTTTAATTTGACGGGAGCACCTGTCAAATCGAGGCATGTGGTGTATTCCTTGACGGAAAAACGTCAACCAGTTTATCAGGTTCACTAGTAGGGTGTAGGCTCTACACAGCAGGGTAATTCAAAGCGCGCGCTTTTGAGCGCTGACTTTTTGACCCCCTCTGCGCTTTAAGCGCAGTAAATTTGCAACGCCCTGTGGGCGCAGCAAGCAAATTTTGCGCTTTTTGAACTACAAAGCGCAGTTTTTTTGTTTTCAAGTGCGCTAAAGCGCTGGCCAATTTGCCCATTTGAAGTACCCTGCTACACAGGGCTTACTAACCCCCCTAGGGACCTTCCGCCTGCCGGCTCAAATTGCAGCTCTCAACATCGTTTTCCAGATCTCATGGCTCAGCCCCTTGATAGATCCCCTGAGGGACGTTTGCGCCCTCTAGTAGCTCCAAAAACAGACTGCCAAGTACTAAGTGGGGATTCTTTAACCGTCTAGAACCATCAGAGGATTCAAAGATAAATGACCACCTTCTTTCAGGGAGCAAACCTGTCGTGATGCCAAGAACTTCAGCAGGTGGATTGGATATCCTCATGGATCCTACCCAATGGCCATACACACCCTTTCTGAAGTGTGATTGCAAATTAAATTTCCAAGCATTATTTGAATCTTGATCAGAGAATTCAAAGATGGCCACACCCTTTCAGGCAGCAAGCCTGCCGTGAACGAAGCCAAGAGCTTCATCTGGTGGATCGGATATCCCCATGGTTCCTGCCTGTCTGGCAGCGCAATTTCAAATTAAATCTCAAACTATTATTTGAACTCTTTGACCAATGACCATACCTACCCTTTCAGGAAGCAAGCCTGTCGTGAAGGCAAGAACTTCATCAGGTGGATCGGATATCCTCATGGGCACAGCTGCTAGAGCCAGCAGAACAATCTTCCCTATATTGGATCACCTGGCAAAGTCTGTGATTGGAGACAACCCGCAGCTACTGGATGACATCAGGTGAGCACACTTCCTGGCGGGACTGTTAGCTATCCCTAATCCTGCTTTGATGAATGGTTGAGTGGTGAACCATTTTTCGAACTGACCAAGGTGCGGGGTTCGAATCCCTCCTGACGCGCTTTAGTACTCGCGGTCGCTGTCAACCGCCATGGTAGCTATGTCCAGGTCAGGTAGCAGTCCGTACTCTATCTCCGAACGATGGGTTCCCTTAATACCACGCCCTACCATGCGTTCTCATTGCTTTTTAGCTGTCCTTTCTGAGTCAAGCAACTGGAAAGATTTCAAGTGGCTGGGAAGCAAACCTAGATGTCAATCTTTCCTGGTTCCCCCATGTAACACGAAAACAAATAATCAACAAATAATCATAATGCTCCTTCAGGAAAGGTCTCGTCTGGAGTTCTTGCCAGGGCCCCGTCGGTGACACCATTGTTTGGGGCTCAGTTGATGTGTGTGTGTGTATGTGTGTGTGTGTGTATGTGTGTGTGTGTATGTGTGTGTGTGTGTGTATGTGTGTGTGTGTGTGTGTGTTGTGTGTGTGTGTGTGTGTGTGTGTGTTTGTGTGTGTATGTGTGTGTGTGTGTGTGTATGTGTGTGTGTGTATGTGTGTGTGTGTGTGTATGTGTGTGTGTGTATGTGTGTGTGTATGTGTGTGTGTGTGTGTGTATGTGTGTGTGTGTGTGTGTGTGTGTGTGTGTGTGTATGTGTGTGTGTATGTGTGTGTGTGTGTGTGTATGTGTGTGTGTGTGTGTGTATGTGTGTGTGTGTGTGTATGTGTGCCAGGGCCCCGTCGGTGACACGATTGTTTGGGGCTCAGTTGATCAATGCTTTTTCTTTGTATCCCTTCCTATAACGGATGGGCAGGTCCCTTTAGCCTATTTGGCCTACCCCTGGACGGTAACATATATACATGCATATATCTATATATACATAGACACACATGGATTTCTGTGAATAGTTCGCGAACTTTTCGTTGGTGTGTAGGGGGGCGGGGGACAGGGATAATTGCAGTACTGTACTGCCGAGTGCGTAAAGTTAAAATTCCCAGTTGGGTCTTTCAGCATCCAACTTCCGCTCTTCCGCATCAAAATTACACCTGCGCGCCATTGCCCTGTCTGCTCTGTCCTGCGATACCCTGCCCTGACCTGCCCTTCAAGTGTCACAATTCGCGATCCGGAGCTGTCAATGAGGCCAGGCGTGGAGCCAGGGCTGCCATACCCGATGAGGAATGGCGGGCTGCTATCGTCCCATGTCTGCAACCACTTTTCCATCGCATCGAGTAGCATGTCACTGCGTATTGTTTGATAGCGAGCTCGAGTTTAATGAATTAACCAATTAATGTACCCCAGTGAAGTTCCAGTTGACTGGATTTTTTCCGTCAACACCCCAGCTTCGGTGAATGCGCTCGAAGACGAAGCTTAGGGTATGAGCTTTGCGACTGCGCAAGTCCGGTTTTCTCAGCAGGGAAGCCGTGGGGAGAGGTAGGGGAGCATGTGTGTTTTGTTGATGGTGTGGGAAGGAGAGGGGGTCTAGACGGGGAGGGGGGGGGGGGGGGGGGGGGGGAGAGAGGAGGGACGTGTCATGTCAATCAATGGGTGCGGTAGGCAAGCAGAAGGAAGAGGGAGGGAGGGATCTACTGAGGGTGGTGGGGGGTGAGGGTGGGGTGAGGGTCATGTGAGTGTTAATTTTTAATGTGTTTGATGGGGAAGGGGTGGGTGGGTTGGGCATCATTCTTTGCTGGGTACATCCTGCCTTGTGTGGCCACCGGCCGCACGGGCAACCGTACTAGTACATACATACAATGCATGCCTGGCCTTCCAATCCCCATTTCCTGGTTCCCCCCTGTGTGTATGTACGTATGTTACAGTCCAGGGGGTAGCCAAATAGGCTCAAGGGACTTGCCCAACCTCAAATAATCAAGCTAATTATAGACTATCCAGAGGGGCTACTAACGAGAAGAAAAATCATTCTGCTCCTTCAGGAAAGCCCAAACGGAGGCTGGAAAGTTGAGAGAGGAGAACGAGAGTCTCAGAGAGGAGCTGCTAAGGCTAAAGGAGATGTACAACCTCCCAATAGAGCCAATAGAGGAGGAGGTAGAATGTGTTGAAGCTGCTTCTACTGCGGAGACTGGGACATCGAACTCTGCCATGTCAGCAAAGCCAACGCAACAGAATCAACAGAATCAAGGCAAAGGCTCATCAGCGAGGTCTTCGACGAGCAACAGTGGCAGCAAGTTAGAATTACAAAGAGCAACAGTGGCAGCAAGCTAGAAGTACAACGAGCAGTGGCAGCAAGTTAGAATTACAAAGAGCAACAGTGGCAGCAAGCTAGAAGTACAACGAGCAGTGGCAGCAAGTTAGAATTACAAAGAGCAACAGTGGCAGCAAGCTAGAAGTACAACGAGCAGTGGCAGCAAGTTAGAAGTCGAGAAAGGAGGACAGGCAAAGACTTAAATAGTCCAGAATAGTTGGATAATATACGGTACACATTTACCATAATATATATCATTTACCGTCATTCAAAGCTATAGGTATTTATTTGTTTACCGGTATATGTTAGTATAGCTTTAGTAATAATGATTAGGAGGAGGAGGAGGAGGAGGAGGAATTAAATTGTGAGGACGCGGGGCTAAACTGGGGGGACAATACTCATTAGGCTATCAGCAAAACGGGATAATTATACATGTTTCATTTATATGTATTATGTTCTCTACAATCACCAGTTCATTCATCTGTTAATTATATATTATATTATGTGCTCGTATATTAATTATATTTTCTATGGTCGCAGTACTGCTCCCATGACTGGATATAACATTCCAGCCCGGGGGTACACCCAACTTCGGCTAAACAGACTTGCCCAACCTCGAATAATCAAGATTAATATATACTCAGATGGGGCTAGGTAAACATGTACTTGCTTACCTGGTCTCCTAGAAATGGCATTAACATGTTGGAGGACCTGAGATCGAGTCATATTTAGATCATCTACCTTAGTGTTCGTCACAGTTCTTGATGTGAGTTATCAATTATTCCCATCATCCGATCCCACCAACACTGTATGTTTAGCATGGTCTATCTGTGTTCAACTGCATCATGTGGCATCAATATCTGCCCAGTGGATTATTCCGTAATTGAGTTGACTTGTTACCAATGCATATTCCAATGTTCTCTCAAAAATACCTGTTACGTGATCTCAAATCAGTCGCTTTCCAGAAGTTTAGAATTTTTCTGGACGATGATTGTATCGAAGTACTACCAACATCTCGTAAACATGCTCCGACCCAAACCTGTCCTTGCATGACCGCATAGACGTATAAACGGTGCTTCGATGTTGCAGTGCATGAGGGGCACAAGCTTACAATTGCTCGTCACTTCCAAAACAATTCCCACACAAATTGCAGGCGAGAGGAGGGAAAGATTTTGAATTGTTACATGGTTGTCCAGACAACTCTGGGCTGCTCACAGTTTTACAATGCCAAGGAGGTGAGCACGAAACACATCCTTTTAGCTGGTGGTGCTAAATTGGAAAATTCTACATTATTCAGGATTAAAGAACCCTCCAATTTGCATGTACCGTACATATTGATGAGGTTCATAGGGTGGACTTCTAGGCCAGGCCTTGCAGCCAACTTCAAGTCAGAACGATGAGCAACGGAGGCTGGCGCAACACACAGATGCTGCATTTATTTTTAGCCCAGTATGGCATGCATGGAAATAACATAGGCCAATGTGTTCACCACCATAGTGGCAGGTTGGTCCAAGCAAAGCCCTACCAGATATCTTGAAAACCCTAGAACCCCTTACTAGTTACTAATGGACTGAGGTTAAGCTCTCATTGGGGGGTGGTTACGGCTCTAGCTGTCGCAATGGCCCGTCCATCAGGGATCTGTCCTGCAAAGACAGTCAGGACTACTGAGATACCCTCATATTACCACGTTATATGCAGGATACTCCAGGAGGACCCTGTCAGCATGAATTGCGGTGCTCTCACGCGTTTTATGACTTGGTGACTACTTATGTACTTCCTTAGAACTATCGGCTCTGCCAGTACTGTGCCAGCTTGCCGTAGACTGTGTCATCCTTCATGACTCAGTGACAGCTTCCTGTTGGCTGCGTCACCGGTCTCACTGACACGCGCTGTATTGCCTGTGCCCGGCTTAAGATTCCTGGCTTAGGTTCTAGTCAGGTTACAGGCACCCGCCTCTCCCACCGCTGGTGTCCTTTGGCGTCCGCCTGTCCTTGTAATGCTATTCTCGTCTCCGTGTATAGATTGGCGCGTCTGTTCCGCTGCTTTCATCTCTGTCCACTCTACGGAGAGTATTAAAGCTGATAGACCCCCAGCTCTACTGCCTGAGACGCAATCAATTGTGCCTGCGTCCTGCGACGCTCCGGACCCTTCATTCTGGTCGACGGACCCTCCCCACGTTACGTCCTGCGACTCAATGAACCCTTTGATGCTACGCCTGCGACGGAGGACACAGCGTCCTGAGCAACCCTGGTTATATACGGTAATGCATGGTGATTTTGAGCTATCTGCCTCCAAGAGGCCATACCCTAACGCAGATGGAGATGACTCATGACTGATCAACTAGTTATTTATAATTTATACCTTTTCCTCCCCTTCTTCCTAGGTTGTCTATCTCCTACAGACCCTACTCTCCACCGCCATAAGACGGGGTTCCCTTAATACCACGCCCCACTAGGCGTTATCATTACTTTCTTTTTCCATTGTGAAATCTGATCTTATCAGCCAGCTTTCTGTTCCAGTTTAGATAATTTCTACCGGGGGGGCATCAAAACGGATGTGGGGAGGCTCAAGCTGTTAATCGTCTCCCATTTGGTCGTAGACCCCGAAACCGTTGAAAAAAGTGGAAAAAGTGCCTGGGGGCTGAGATATGAGGGGGTCCCAAAGGGGGGGGGGGGGGGGGGGGGGGGGTCGAGGCCGATCTCAACATTTCTTCACAACTTCTCCGTCTGTCGCCTGAATCGAAGGTGCCGCACACCATCGGAAACGCCTCGACAAAAGCGTTACGAATATGCAGTCGTTGGTCGATTACACACAGGGTGTAATTAAGTGGATGTACATGGAAGGTACATCCTGTCTGGACGCCAACCAGAACTTCACAACCAGAGCCGACACGTTCACGACTTAGCAGTTGGAAGCTCAAGCAGCAGGAATCCGCGCTTGCTTACAGCAACGGATGAAAACAAATGTTAAGGTCCAGGCCAGGGCTGAGGCCGAGGCTAGATCAGCCCAGGCCAAATTGCCCACAACTAGAGCTGTCAATCACGGAAGCTGAGGTGAAGGGGGTTATCACCGTCAGCATGAAGCTCAAGCACAAGCACGTGGATGCTAAGCCCTGCTCTGGAAGCTCAAGCAACAACAACCCGAGTCAGCAGTTGAAAGCTCAAACAACAAGAAGCCCGAGTCAGCCTCGTTGTTTTGGAGCCGAGTGCTGAAGTAAAGAGGTTTGGATGGTCTACAGGACATGCAGCAACCATGCAGACACATTGTTGAGAATTACCCATTCGCCTGATAGGGACAAAACTTGGGGGGGCTGCCCTCTTGACAGCTGCCCACCAGGGCAATTCAAAGTGCGCGCTTTTGCGCTTTTGAGCGCTGACTTTTTGACCCCCCCTGCGCTTTAAGCGCAGTTTTTGCAACTCCCTGTGGGCGCAGAAAGCAACTTTTGCGCTTTTTGCACTACAAAGCGCATTTTTTTTGTTTTCAAGTGCGCTAAAGCGCTGGCCAATTTGGCAATTTGAAGTACCCTGCTGCCCACAAGGCTACCGGAAATTTGATCTGGATCAGGCTAGACAAATAATGTACTTCATGCGGGTGTCAGGTGGATATAGGGGTGTTTCACTACCTGAGGCCCCTTTGGCCCCACACTGTTGTATCTCATGAGATTCCTCTGACCTGCCTCTGACTGATGTTATTTATGAGCTGCACTTAGTAACAAATGTAACCGCAGATGAAACTCACTTTGCAGCCTACCTCTTATTATCGGAAATACTTTCGTGTGGGTGGGGGTGGGGGGGCAAGGGTCGCTTATACATAAGCCAAACCACATTTGCAAGATGACTACCTGATAGAGCTCAACTTGAGGGTCAGTATACACCTAACTTTCATGGCACAATTATTATTGGTGAGGAAGATATTGGCCTTTTAAGCCAATGGGGGGGGGGGGGGGAGGGGGAAACTTCATAGCACGGGTGTCAAAAATAATATTCTTGATGGCCCCCTGATTTCTACCTCCTTTATTTTCGCCCTATCTCTAATCTTCTTTTTCATCGACATCTGTTGGATTTGTTTTTCACTCCTCTTTTTATTTACTGCGGCTTAGTCCTTTTCTAGTCCTTCGTACTTTCTCATCCATGCGTCAGCCTTGATTAAGTTACTTTTCCACCTGGTTTCTTAGTAAGTTAGCAGTTACTTGTTTTTCAATCTCGCAGTTTGGTCACACAACGTACATCAGTACTGCAGTTCATCTCTTAGCAGACACAAACAGCTATAATGTTGTTAGCCAAAAGTACTTACAAAGCAAAATAGCAAATGTAGCATCTGGAAGACATCCATTGGTCGCAGGCTTGAGACCGCCTACGGGAACAATTGTCTTTTACAAATTATTCTAGAAATGCCAGCTCAGCATCAATGTACGACTCACGGAGTACAAAGTACACTAAGTCTTCAAGTGTGCAAGTGGTCACTTGTTTTTCAATCTCAGTCGCAGCTATCGAACCAGAAACATCTGCATATGGTTTCATGGCCTAGTCATGCATGGTACCGCCTTAGTTCCCGTCTCTCGCTGTTACCAATCCCGCTGCTCGACAACCCAATAACCCATTAACTCGGTAACTCTGTTCAGTTAATTCGGGTCGGGAAAGTCCTCGCCAGGTGGCATCGTATCGTCTGGCTTATTTTGTTTTGTTGCCCACATTCGTTGTCCAGCGGCACCCTCGCTTACCGCTCCTGAGGCCACGCCGATTTTGCGCTGTTTTTTTGGCGGGCGTTTATTGCTCCCCTGGGGGGCGGCAGCTCCCAAGATTCACGCTACTCACCCATTCACCCCGTTGTCCCGCGTTGTCCCCGCTCGGTTGTCCGCTGTCCGCTGTCCGTTTGTGCTACCGACCGCGACCGACACGTCAGCCAACTGTCTCTAACTAACTGGCTTCAGTCCGCTCGATTTCGTTGCCACCTGTCGCGGCAGCTGTCGTTCCGTTGCTCAATTCCAATTTCCCGCGACGCTGCCTAGAACTTTTCTTTCCCTTCAAAATCAATCAAGCTGATAATCCATCCACGATTACCGATGTCTTCACTGTTAGCGAGGGTTCTTTTATTCCCCGCGTAGTCAACCTTGGACGAGCTGAAAGTAAGCTGGAGCAAAGAGGTACCGTTATATGAACGGCATTTCGGGCCAGGATGACCATTGAGGTAGAAACGAGTCGAATTGTTGAGAGCATGCATATCTACTTTTGCTAGCAGTAGCATTTGTGCCCTACTATCATCTAGGCCACTACTCCGGAACGATCAAGGCAAATCTAGCGATCTAGGCAAATTGAATTAAATCAAGCTGACACGACGTGTTTGCTTGTGAAGATAACTCTAATCTTGCGCAGTTGCGTACACAAGGCCTGTGCCAAAAGTTAGGAAGTTGAAGTTTGGAAGCGGAGGTGGCCGGAGTTGTTCAAACAGCTGCACGCAAGCAGACACGCCGGCAGACACGAGTGGAACTTGATGCTCGAGCCTTCGGGCCCTGGGGAAGGGGGGGGGGGGGGGGGGGGGGGGGGGGGCTAAAGAGGTAACTATGAATTTCTGTCTCCCTTGACGGGGGACAAAACAAAGTTGATTTGATTCACTGTAATGGTCTTGTCAAATGGACCAATCATGATAACATGATTTGTAAAACCTGAAAAATTATGATCAAATGGCTAGCTTAGTAGCTTCATCATAAGATACCTCAAAATGAGGGGGGGGCTGGTAGACATTGCACTAAAAGTCAAACGCAAAGGCCACCACCCAGAAGTATAACGTACAGCAGCAAGGCCGCCAATAGGAGCTGTACCCCCTTAATGGTAGAGAAGGGGATATACTGTTTCCGGTACATGGTCTCCACATCCCTGTCATAGGTTCCAAAGTGCTAAGTGCGCTCCCTGGTTTCCGTGGGGGACATATGACAACATAATGTAATGTACTATACTCTAGACTATTTGACCTACCCCTGGACTGTAACAACATACATACACTTTAATGGGACGCGATCAATACAGCAACACCCTCAATGCCCATAACCCACGCCTATGCCCTGGCCTGTGGCCGAAGTGCCAGCTCGACAGAGCTGTGGGGCAAGAATCCTATGGGCATTATGGTTGTTACTGTTTTAATCGCGTCCTCACTACAATTGTAAGGCAGTGAGCACTGAGCAGCCCAGAGTTGACTGATTGACTGAAAAACCATGCATGTAGAATTCATCTTCTTCTCCTTCTCCTTTTCCTCCTTTGTAATCTGTCTTGCTGCAACTCTGCTGTCAAAATATTTGACACCCACATGAAGAAATGCATGACTAAAACCACTTGTGTGTGTGTCCGCTCGCAAGGGTGTGGGTGTTGCATTACCACCACTCCATCAAATTGCTCACAACACGGCAACGAGCTTATTTTTTACGTTTTTGTGTTCCACCCGCCTTGGTAGAGCCCACTGGGTAACACCACCACACCCATACCCAAACAAACATGCACACTCACGTACGCACACAGATTCACACACACATACACACAAAGACATACACATACAACGTACACACACATATATACACACATACATACACGCACACATACAAACTTACACACACACATACACATACACACCCCACCACCACCACCCTTCAGGACTACCGGTACATGAATGAACGATGCACCATCACAAGGAGCAGCAGGATCACCTGAGGCGCTGGACAATGCCTTGTCCCAGCTACTCCTGGCTCCGTGAACAACTTCACTCCTTGACCTCCCAACGCATGTCATTTCTGTCATCTTAGGCACCTTTCTCTACAAGGTCTGCCATTATGATGATGACAAAGTTGTATCGTCTAGACGATACAAATTAAGAGTTGAGATGACTAGGATCATGCGTAGCGATATTCCTTCGCTTCGCTTGGTATGCAGCATGTTCAACAACTTGGTGCTTGCTAGCGCAACAAAAATGGTGTTCACTTACGGAGACAATGGGCACAATCCAGTTCCAATTAACAAGTTCTCTTCCCTACCAATGGGTCTGCTTCAGTCTATGCCCACCCTGCAAATACTTGACCTGGAACTATGGAGGTCAGTGCCACTCAGCCTGGTAGGACTGCCAACAACGATCACAACTCTGAAGCTGCCTCACTCCGTAGCTCTACCAAGGGGGGAGACGATTGATCACCCCCTTGACCTCTTGCCGCTGTCAAAATGTATTGGCTTGAGAGTCCTTCACATCTCCTCCACTCGCAGTCGAGTTAAGGATCTCTCCCCCTTGGCAGCGTGCAAGCACCTGGAAGATCTAAGTATTTACGGATGCTCAGCCATAACTTCCCTGTCCCCCCTGGCCCACTGCACTAAACTCCGCCGTGTGTATCTTGGCAGAACAGCAATCACTGACCTGTCACCTCTGTCAGCATGCGAGCACTTGGAAAAGCTAAATATTCACAAATGCTCAGCCCTAACTTCCCTTTCCCCCCTGGCCCACTGCACTAAACTCCGCCGTGTGTCACTTGGCAGAACAGCAATCACTGACCTGTCCCCTCTGTCAGCATGCGAGCACTTGGAAAAGCCAAATATTCACAAATGCTCAGCCCTGACTTCCCTTTCCCCCCTGGCCCACTGCACTAAACTCCGCAGTATGGACCTCGGCGGAACAGCAATCAATGACTTGTCCCCTCTGTCAGCATACAAGGAGTTGGAGACTATCGATTGCTCTAGCTCTGGAGTCTCTGACTTGTCTCTGCTAGCTCACTGCACTAGTCTTCGCAGTGTGTACCTTCACGAAACATTAATCACTGACTTGTCCCCTCTGTCGGCATGCAAGGAGTTGGAGAGGGTTGACTGTTTGCGCAGTCGTGTCAATGACATCAGAAGCCTCGCTGCCTGCCCTCAGCTGATACACATTATCTGCAACGAGGAGGTGACAGGCCTATAGATGGCGTCCGGTAAACTGTATCATACGGCTTTTCCACAGGTTGGCATTGATGTGGAAAACGATGATGATTTGTATCCTGATTTTTCTGCGCTTTAAGATCCGCGGATGTTCGCCTGGCTCTCTTAGATGAC
This sequence comes from Microglena sp. YARC, assembly GCA_022414725.1. Taxonomy (NCBI): domain Eukaryota; kingdom Viridiplantae; phylum Chlorophyta; class Chlorophyceae; order Chlamydomonadales; family Chlamydomonadaceae; genus Microglena; species Microglena sp. YARC. The sequence continues at coordinate 33,105 of JAJSRW010001199.1, forward strand.
TTAACCGACTGTTGAGTTACTCGCGACAGCATGGATATCATGCTGCTCATGTGATGACAGCGTGGATACAGGTCATCATATGACAGTGTGGGTATCATGCTGCTCATGTGATGACAGCGTGGATACAGGTCATCATATGACAGTGTGGGTATCATGCTGCTCATGTGATGACAGCGTGGATACAGGTCATCATATGACAGTGAGGGTATCATGCTGCTCATGTGATGACAGCGTGGATACAGGTCATCATATGACAGTGAGGGTATCATGCTGCTCATGTGATGACAGCGTGGATACAGGTCATCATATGACAGTGTGGGTATCATGCTGCTCATGTGATGACAGCGTGGATACAGGTCATCATATGACAGTGTGGGTATCATGCTGCTCATGTGATGACAGCGTGGATACAGGTCATCATATGACAGTGTGGGTATCATGCTGCTCATGTGATGACAGCGTGGATACGGCTGACTAAGAAGAAGAATGCAAATGCAACGGAGGTGTGACAGCACAGGATACGAAGACAGTCATGTGTGCGTACAATCGAGGATCATTTTATAGACAGCAGCTGCTAGTCTCGTTGAGTCAATGTAGATTACATTCGTTAGGCATAAGGGGTTGCACAGTCTAATTATAGCAGGGCAACCCAAAGAGGTTGGACAGGACCTAACCTCAGGTACGCCAGCGGTACAACCGTCTGGCGTGGTCCCAGCCACTAGCTGGCTGGCAGTCCCAGTTACTGGCTGACCAGGTGTGCACGCGACCTCTAGCAGGTAGCTTTGCGTGCCATAGAGTTGTGTACCCGAAGAATCATGTAAAATTTGGTTGTCACACCATAACGTGTGACAGGTTAAGATTATAACTCTTGAAAAAGATCATTATTGTTAGAAAGATTTTGTACTCCCCTGTTTATAAACTTGAACTTGGTTACATAGCTTCAGCCAGCCAAATTGCTGGCTGCACGCCGTCTTCGGCACTAAAAAAATGTTATGCCCCCTGTCTATACTACTTCCTTTCCCCTAAACCCTAAACCCACCCCCTGTTTATAATGCTACTCATCAGCTGCGTACGGTGCAGGGTACTACTAAGCGGGCGCGGCAGCGCGGTGCCTTTTTGAGCCCCTCTGCCGCGCTGCCTTTTTGAGCCCCTCTGCCTTTTTGAGCCCCTCTGCGCGGTTCGCGCACTTTTTTCAACACCCTGTGGGCGCAGCGCGCAGTCTTTGCGCTTTTTGCACTAAAAAGCGCTGACCAATATGACGTTTGTGCGCTTCAAGCGCTGACCAGTTTGGCAAGAAGTAGTACCCTGGAATCGGCAATATGATATCATATGTTGCCGGCGGTCTGACTAGGTAACTTTGGCCTGGGCCATCATATCATATGATATTAAATCATATGATTTTTGTATGATATTATATGATATCATACTCGTCTTTGGTCAACGTCATATGATTTTCCGTTCCCTAGATATGGTACCTTCAATGTGGCCTACTGCTTATCAGGGTTGTCCAGGAGGCCCCCCAGCTCTGCGTCCTGAGATGCAACACATTTGACAGCTTGCGTCCTGAGACGCAACACATTATATAGCCTGCGTCCTGAGGCGCAACCGACCCATAACCAACCCATACCATAGTCTGCGTCCTGAGACGCACCCAACCCACTGAAGCTGCGTCTGCAAAGCAACGGACCCTCCCCACGTTGCGTCTGCGACGGAGGACGCAGCGTCCTGAGCAACCCTGCTCCTTATCTTTGGTGCTTTGTTTTCTAAATTTGATTGTTTTTAGGCCAACTCTGGGCTGCTCACCAATTTCCATTTCCAAGTTTCTTTGGTGAAACCAGGGAGCATACCAGGGTAGTGCAGGACGCAGCGTCCTGCGTCGCAGGACGCAACATGGGAGGGTCCGTTGCGTCCCAGACACAGCTTTCGTAGATTGGTTGCAACGCAGATGCAGGTTCGGGATGGTGGTTGTGTCTCACTTCTTTGACGTGCAGCAGATTCTATTTGAGATTTTGTGGGACGCTACGTAAGGACTTGACTGCGTCCCAGGACGCAACTTACGAAATTGGTTGCTTACCTGGACGCAACCTATAGAATTTGGGTGCGTCCCAGGACGCAATGCCTGGGGTCCGTTTGATGTACCCTGGAGCATATAGGAGTATACCAGGCGGATTAGACAGTTAAAGACTTGTCCTGCAATGTATTGTATTATATTGCCCATCTTACATTGGAGATAGTTGAAAGGCCACTCCCGAACGTTGTGGAACGGGCTTGTCTTGGGTCAACATTGGCCTGTTGATGACAAAGTAATGTAATGTTCCAGGCCTCCCCCTTGCTTCCGTTGGTGCTGTACGTATGTTGTCCACCCCCCATCCTCTGCCCCCTGGTGGTGCTGCATGTTTGTTAGTCTAGGGGTCTAGGGTTAGGCCCAATAGGCTTAAGGGACTTGACCAAATGGAAAGGAAAGGTTTCAAACGAAAAGCACTGATGAACAGAACCCCAAACAATAGTTTTACTGACGAGCCCTGAGTTCATGCTACAGTAAACATTTAATTCTACGATTGTAATTTAATCAAACATGAGATGATCATTTAATTGTGCGATTCTTATCGCCTTTTTAATAAATTAAAAAAATATGTTCATCCTTCAAAGGAATCAGGATTCATGACCAGCCATATGCTAGAGTATTTATTAACCGACTCGGTTTCGATTTCACTTTCTCAAAAAGCTATTGTTTTATAGTGAACGCAGGAACTGCAGACTCGTAAAGGTCAATATCTTTTACAGATATGAAGATACTCGCAAGTCAGCTTCCGAGACTACCGTAAAGAGAGAAGACAGTGGCAGTATACCTAGTACTGCAACTGTAGTGCACGCAGCGGCAGGTGGCTTCGCTACTGCCATGCCAGCGGTAGAGCCCAATGGGAACTCGGACCGAGAGCGCACTTTGCCTCTCTCAGTACGACATATAAGTCGTACTATACCATTTTGTATCCTCAGAATATGAAGGGCATTGTAACATGAAATGCGTTTCATTCCCTGCCTCTCTTCTACCACCAAGGCACCAACCACCACATCTCAGTACTTGCAAATTCAACTAGCAAGAGAGGTATTCCTATCAGATTAAATCTTCAAATTGTGAGCTCGAAGAAGTAACATTGCTATGCATTTAATGTAATCCCTTTTACGTTGCAAGTTAGTGCACGTGGAACTACAATTGCTATCATCTGACATCATCCAAGTCGCATAAGTAATATGTTGAATACCGTCTCCTTGGTCATCACCAAGTTTCCTGGGTTTCACTGCACTTAAAGAGTGCTAGTCCATGTCTATTATTGTAGAGATACCTTATCTGTTTCATTTTTCCTGTGCCAATCTTGCCCAGTCAGGTCAGGTCATCTTGACGAATATCAGATACATGCTCTAAAGCACCCAATCTCTGAATGCATTTTAGTTATCAATGGTACCAACATTGCCTGTTGATAGCTCTGGTTACCATAAGAACAAAATTAATTAATTAATTATATAATTGATTAAGGACCAAGTTAGTAAAGGTTACCTCAAGTCCTGAACCGCCAAGAGCCCTTTTCATACCCTTATTCTGAATAGCCCCACATTTACCCTTAGGACCACGACAAGTATTAATATTACCCAGACGGTCTGGAGCCCACACTTCTCATCTCAAGGGTGCTCACGTGCATATACCGCTATCACAAGGGTCTATATGGCATGTCGGCGGTTTGTTTTTATGGTCCATTCTACCAGTGGCCAAAATGCATATCCAATAACTTATTGGCTGGTGGCTTGGGCTTGGGCTGGTGGCTTTGGCTGGTGGCTGGTGGCTTGGGCTTGGGCTTGGGCTGGTGGCTTGGGCTGCTGGTGGCTTGGGCTGGTGGCTGGTGGCTGGTGGCTGGTGGCTGGTGGCTGGTGGCTGGTGGCTGGTGGCTGGTGGCTGGTGGCTGGTGGCTGGTGGCTGGTGGCTGGTGGCTTGGGCTTGGGCTTGGGCTTGGGCTTGGGCTTGGGCTTGGGCTTGGGCTTGGGCTTGGGCTTGGGCTTACTTGGGCTTGGGCTAGTGGCTTGGGCTTGGCGGAATCCACGTCAGAGTTCTCCTCCGTTAGTACATACATACATACATTACATACATTACATGTTAAAGTCTACTTGACACCACGAGGGTGTATGAGACTCTGTGCTTTAAACAAAAAGAAAAAGCACCCACAAAGCAAAAAACCCCATTACATCAGGGGGGTGTCGAGGACAAACAAACCAAACTCCCAACCACCGTTTTGGTGGCGTAGGTATTAAACCCCTTAGAGCAGGACCCAGATCTCAACCACTTACAGTGGCGGAGGTAAGAAGCTAACAAATGAGAAGTCTCAAGAAGAAAAAAAAGGGATAATAAATTACGGTGCCACTAAGCAGTCCAGGGCTTCCTGTCTTGCTCTTCTACAAGTAGAAAGATAGTCGGCTAGGTTGCTCCAAAAAGACTTAGTGCCATTTCCATTCATAAAGGTTCTGAATGTGGAATCGCAGAATTCCACATTCCATACGGTTAAGTCGGTATCCTCATGGACATGCCTATAAATATCTGTAAACAGATTCTGGTAGCGGAGGCGAATATCATTATAAAAAGGGCACTCAAACATATGCATTTCATCCTCAGTTTTTTTGGAACCCACACATTTGACAGTGTCTCATTGAGCGAGGGATGTGTGCTCTATCCACCACCCTCATTCTTTCTGTGTTCAGCCAATGGGAACCCATTCTAAACTGTGCTATAGAACGAATCTGATCCTGCTTATGTAAGGCGGATGTAAAAGGAATCAAGCCATTCTCATCATTGCTGTTGGCTGCGAACCATTTTTGGTATCGGAGGCGTTTAAAGCCAACCCTTCTCTCATCAGGGATGTCTCTAACTGCATTGGTGTCACTTGGGTACTTAAACCTCCATGACTCAAAAACTTCAGACATAATACCTTCGACATCGACAGCCTCCAAAATGTTGATGTTTTTACTGGATCCTAGCTTGTGGAGAGCACAACGCAAGTCATGAACCCAGCCAGTGTTGGAGTCAAAAGATTCCTCAAGAGCCATTCTAATGAGATCCTCAGGTTCTTTATGTATGGTCTTGTTCCAGAAGCGCAAAGCTTGTTTAAGCCAAGCAAAACACAACGGGGTTCTACCCAGCTCTTCCATGATAATATTAGATGTAGTAGATTGGCAAACACCCAACATTTGTTTAAGTATACCTCTATGCCATTTCTCACAAGCATGGTCATTTGAGATAAGTGTGTTGTTCAGAATAGAAGGAGCCCACACCTCACAGCCAAAATTCAGGATAGGTTGTACAAGAGAATCAAACAGGTGGGTGAGAATATCAATATTGTATATCTCCATAGTATGGCATCGCCTACGAAGCATGTGGTGTGCCTTTTGGGCCTTAGTGAGCATCCTAGAAAAAGCAGCTTTTGCACGATTGCTTGAGTCACCATCCACAAAGAGGGATCCCAAGTAGATAAAAGATAACTTTGTAGAAAGTTGTGCTCCATCATAGACAAATTTGTAATCAGGATCCATGCGGGCCTCATCACAGAATTGTTTGTTGAAAACGACAATCTCAGTTTTCTTTATATTCACAGCCATCTTAGTAGCCTCGCAGAAATCTCTCAGGCAGTCAAGCATCGCTTGCATATCTGCCGGGGATTCTGCCATTATAGCTAGGTCATCAGCATAAAGTAACAGTTGCAGAATCTTTCCCCTAAGCTCAGCCCCTACATTTGGGAGCTTGGATTGGAGGAACGATTCAATTCTATCAATGAACAGACCGAATAGGAGTGGGGATAGGGGGTCTCCTTGTTTAACTCCTACAAGGGATGGAAAGGAGGATCCAATGTCCCCATGTAGGCGAACTTGGAAAACAACATGATTATACATGGACTTCAGAATACTGAGATAGGGGTCCTTGACTCCTAGCCTTGCTAAGCAATCCCATAGCAAGTCTCTGTTGACCCAATCATAAGCCTTCTTGAAATCAACAAAAGCCACAAAGAGTGGTTTTTTCTTTTCTCTATATTTATCTACAATATGGTTAAGAATGAATGATGCATCTGCAGTACCCCTACCACTTCTAAATCCATATTGGCCAGCGGCTCTGAGGTTGAATTCTTCTGACCAATCATCTAGTCTACGTAGCATGCAAAGGGAGAAGATCTTTCCTATGGAGTTGCTCACCGCAAGACCTCGATAGTTGTCCTTGTCATACACACTGCCTTTGGATTTGGGTACGGGTACCAAGGCAGCTGCAGCCCATTGGCTAGGGTAAGAAGTCTTCCAGATGAGATTAAACAGGTTAGTCATAGCTTGTACAAATCGGGAGTTGGCCTCATGGGAAGCAAATCTGTACCATTCTGCAGGGATACCATCTACCCCGGGGAGGAGTTTTTCCGTAGGGATCGGAGAACAGAAAACACCTCCTGGGTGGTAAAGTCTTGACATAACCATGTTGGTGCGGCCTCTATCTGAGGTCCATCAGCTTGAGGGACAAAGTCCCTAGCATCCAGACTTGGATCAATACCTACTTGCACATCAAAGAGGTCTGCAAAATAATCAGTCCAATCATGAATTGTGATATCTGCCGTAGTGGCCTTGTTAGGCTCACGCACGTCTTTCCAAAAACTTTTCGGATTATGCCGAAGATTCGTATGAAGGTTCTCCATGCGTGTTTCTAGCCACTTCCTCTTCTTTCTTCTAAGAATCCTCTTGTACTCCTTGTGCATAGAACCAGCCAAGTCAGAGCTAGAGCCATGTTGATGTTCTGCTTGGCTTGCTGCCTGTCTAGCACGATTGCATTCATCATCATACCATGCGTTCACGGGCCCGTGCTTACGCTTAGCTACAGGTTTGTGACATGGTGTGCATTTGCTTATGGCTAGTTCAATAGCACTAGCAATCCCCTTCTCTGAATCTTCCATAGATGAGCTATGGAGTGCATTGTCAAGTAATCGGTTAACGTCTGGATCACGCTTAATTGTGTGTGCATACATCTGGACATAGTTGTCTTTCCATTTCAGTTTGGGCGAAGGTTTACCACCAGCAGGTGTACTAATAGTACCTTGAGAAGGCCTAAGGGCAGCATCTGGTATGTGGAGTGTGATAGGCATGTGGTCAAACTTTCCACCCCCGGGCCTGAGAGGGCAGTCATGCTTGGGAGCCACACTAAACTTGACTCCTGGGGTGTTGAGAAGACTAGGGGCGGCTAGCGCATAATCAATGTTAGTGAGAGGTTTGGGCGTGGTGACCGAGGTCAATCTCTTCATCGAGATGTACAGTTTTGTTTTTTAAAGTAGGGTGGGCTGGGTCATGGGGTGGCCAAGGTCAATCTATTAATATTCAGAAGTTTTTAAAGTGGGTTGGTCGGGGTGACAGTGGTCAATCTATTCACCGATATCTATGGGTGTTAGCAAGTGTGGGTGTAAGTCTGTTCAGTCCAGGAGAAGCCAGTTAGGCCCAATAAAGGCATGGCAGCTCTATAATTAATTATTGGCCGGGGCCTTGGCCCTTGGGCTTGGGGGAGTCCTTTTCAGGGTCGGAGTTCTCCTCCTGAGGCCGTGAAATGACGGAGGCCAATCTATTCAATGAAATGCCTGGATATTACAGTCCAGGAGCAGCCATTTAGACACAAGTAAGGCTGGTTGTAAATAGGGTACTTCAGGAGGAGCCCAAGCTCTGCTGCCTAAGACAACCAATTGTGTAGCCTTCATCCTGCGACGCAACAGATCCTTCCGTCTGGTCAACGAGCCCTCCCCACATTGCGTCCTGCGACGCAACGGACCTTTTGATGTTGCGTCTGCGGCAGAGGACGCAGCGACCTGAACAACCCTGGTTGTAACTACGTGTTGGCTAGGGCTGTGGCCACGGTGCCTGCCAGGGTAATTCAAAGCGCGCGCTTTTGAGCTTTTGAGTGCTGACTTTTTGACCCCCTCTGCGCTTTAAGCGCAGTTTTTTGCAACCCCTTGTGGGCGCTGCAAGCAATGTTTGCGCTTTTTGCACTACAAAGCGCAGTTTTTTTTGTTTTCAAGTGCGCTAAAGCGCTGGCCAATTTGGCCATTTGAAGTACCCTGGTGCCTGCAACTGCATGCATCGGTGGTGATTCTTTAAATGAGGTGGTCCTACGGTGACTATAGCTAGCTCCGGCTTACGCTGTGGTGTCCTTAACTTCACCTCCTGTGAGTGAATGTATTACACGGATGTAACAATTTCAACTTCAATTTCTTGGCTGGGGCCCTGGTCTTGGAGGAGTCCAATTCAGACTTCTGAGTGGAGTTCTCCTTCTCCGGTATTGGAATGATGGAGGCCAATATATTCAATGAAACGCCTAGACATAATTACAGTCCAGGAGCAGCCAATTAGGCCAATGAGGCAAAATACAAGGCTGGTCATAACCACTTATTGGCTGGGGCCTTGGGCTTGGGGGAGTCCACGTCAGGGTCAGAGTTCTGCTCCTCAGGTGGTGTAACGACGGATGCCAATCTGTTCAATGAAAAGCCTGGATATTACAGTCCAGGAGCAGCCAATTGGGCCAATGAGGCAAAATACAAGGCCGGTCATAACCACTTATTGGCTGGGGCCTTGGGCTTGGGGGAGTCCACGTTAGGGTCAGAGTTCTGCTCCTCAGGTGGTGTAATGACGGATGCCAATCTGTTCAATGAAAAGCCTGGATATTACAGTCCAGGAGCAGCCAATTAGGCCAATGAGGCAAAATACAAGGCTGGTCGTAACCACTTATTGGCTGGGGCCTTGGGCTTGGGGGAGTCCACGTTAGGGTCAGAGTTCTGCTCCTCAGGTGGTGTAATGACGGATGCCAATCTGTTCAATGAAAAGCCTGGATATTACAGTCCAGGAGCAGCCAATTAGGCCAATGAGGCAAAATACAAGGCTGGTCATAACCACTTATTGGCTGGGGCCTTGGGCTTGGGGGAGTCCACGTCAGGGTCAGAGTTCTGCTCCTCAGGTGGTGTAATGACGGATGCCAATCTGTTCAATGAAAAGCCTGGATATTACAGTCCAGGAGCAGCCAATTAGGCCAATGAGGCAAAATACAAGGCTGGTCATAACCACTTATTGGCTGGGGCCTTGGGCTTGGGGGAGTCCACGTCAGGGTCAGAGTTCTGCTCCTCAGGTGGTGTAATGACGGATGCCAATCTGCTCAATGAAACGCCTGGATACCATATTACAGTCCAGGAGCAGCCAATGAGGCAAAAAATAAGGCTGATTATAACTGGAGTATGACTACTTCTTGGCTGGGGCCTTAGTCTTGGGGGACTCCAGTTCAGAGTCAGAGCTCTCTTGTTTCGGTGGCAGGGGTGGAAACTCCCGGTTTAGTTGCGCAAGTTCCTCCTCGGTCGACCTCATGGGGACAGGGATGAGGAACTCCTCAGGCAGTTTGCCTTCCAGCATAAGCTGTCCGTTCTCAGCCATCATGGCGACATTAGACAGAATCACCTGCGGGTGGAGGGTTTGTGTATGTGATAGCGTTTTCGTGCGTTTTGTGTTTTTGAACACACCTTTGTTGTGTGTGTGTGAGGGGGCGCATTGATGGGGAACTTTTCAGGCAGCTTGCCTTCCAGCATAAGCTGTCCGTTCTCAGCCATCATGGCAATTTTAGACAGAATCACCTGCGGGGTGGTGTGTGAGAGCATTTTTAATGTTGTTGTTGTAGGCAATAATAATAATAATAATAATAATAATAATAATAATAATAATAACAAAATGTATGACTTCACACCCTCGCATGTAGGCATTGCGGCGCAGCAGTGTTTGTGTCATAATACTCATACTAATGATAATGATACTACTACTACTACTACTACTACTACTACTGCTGCTGCTACTACTACTACTACTACTACTACTACTACTACTACTACCACCACCACTACTACTATTACTACTACTACTACCACCACCACCACCACCACTACTACTACTACTACTACTACTACCACCACCACTCCTACTCCTACTCCTACTCCTACTCCTGCTACTACTACTACTACTACCACCACCACCACCACGACTACTACTACTACTACTACTACTACTACTACTACTACTACTATAATGTATGCCTATACACCCTCGCACCTGAGCATTTCGACGCAGCAGTGTTTGTGTCATTGTAATAATACTAATACTACTATAATACATGCATATGCACCCTCGCACCAGAGCATTTTGGCGCAGCAGTGTTTGTTTCATTGTAATCATACTTATACCAAGACTAATATAATGTATGCCTATACTACCTCGCACCTGAGCATTTTGACGCAGCAGTGTTTGTGTCATTGTAATAATACTAATACTAATACTAATACTAATATAATGTATGCATATGCACCCTCGCACCTGAGCATTTTGACGCAGCAGTGTTTGTTTCATTGTAATAATACTTATACCAATACTAATATAATGTATGCCTATACACCCTCGCACCTGAGCATTTCGACGCAACAGTGTTTGTGGGCCCTCCTCGTACAATGGTATGAGGTCCTTGATTGCAGACAGCCTGGCGATACGACAGCGATTAATGTTCACGAGGGACAGGAACTTGAGGCATCCCGTGATGCGGGTCAATGCCTCTATCTGATCAGGTTGCAGGGACAGCCCCTTCTTCTTGCCCTTCTTCTTCTTGCCTGTGTGTTACAAAGTGTGTGTGTGTGTGTATCTGTGTGTGTGCATGTGGGTGTGGGTGTGGGTGTGTAAGGGTGTGAGTGTGTGTGTGGATGTGGGTGTGGGTCAATGCCTCTATCTGATCAGGTTGCAGGGACCGCCCCTTCTTCTTGCCTGTGGGGTTGTAACAAAGTGTGTGTGTGTATGTGTGTGTGTGTGCATGTGGGTGTGGGTGTGTAAGGGTGTGAGCATGGGTGTGAGTGTGTGTGTGAATGTGGGTGCGGGTCAATGCCTCTATCTGATCAGGTTGCAGGGACCGCCCCATCTTCTTGCCCTTCTTCTACTTGCCTTTGCGGTTATTACAAAGTGTGTGTGTGGGTGTAGGTGTGTGTTTGTGTGTGCATGTGGGTGTGGGTGTGTAAGGGTGTGCACATGGGTGTGAGTGTGTGTGTGTGTGGATGTGGGTGTGGGTCAATGCCTCTATCTGATCAGGTTGCAGGGACAGCCTCTTCTTCTTGCCCTTCTTCTTCTTGCCTGTGGGGTTTTAACAAAGTGTGTGTGTGTAGGTGTGTGTGGTGAGATGCGGGTCAATGCCTCTATCTGATCAGGTTGCAGAGATTGCCCCTTCTTATTGTACTTCTTTTTGCCATGGGGGTTATTACGAAGTGCTACTGGCAGGGGTAAATTACGAGGTGTGTGTGTGTGGTGTGTGGTGGGGGGGGGGGGGGCTGTGTGTAGGTGTAATGTGTGTGAGTGGTGTGTGTGTGTGTGTGTGTGTGTGTGTGTGGGGGGGGGGGGTGAGTGTGGGTCCATGCCTCTATCTGAATAAGGTTGCAGGGACAGCCCTTCTTCTTCTTCCTTGTGCGGTTAATGTTTACGAAGTGCTATTAGGTGGGGAAATTACAAGTGTGAGGGTGTAGGTGTGTGGGTGTGTGGGTGGGGGGGTGAGTGTGTGTGTGTGTATGTGTGTGTGTGTGTGTGTAGGTGTGTGGGTGCACCATCCTCTCCCCTCCCACGCACGACACTCACCATCACCCCCAGAGTTGATGCTCAGAAAGGTCTTGGGGTCTGAGTCAGGCGGCTTGGGTTGGGGCCAGCCTGTCCCTCTCCGCCTCCCTCCCCAGGTTCCTTCCTATCCCTTCCCTCCCCTCCACCCCAACCCACCTCCCTTCCCATCCCTCCCCTCCCACGCCACTTCACATCACCCCCAGAGGCCATGACGCTGATGAGCAGGGGAACCAGGCGGTTGGCCGCCAGCCTGTCACTCATCTCTTGCATGTACTCCGGACTCTGCGCCAGCTCATACAGACAGCCAGCAGCTGCCGAGCTGGTCAGCATTGTGGTGATGCCATGCCACTTCAGTCCTGCTGAGTTGATGCTGAGTAAGGTCTTGGGGTCAGGTTCAGGCAGCCTGGGTCCAGGAGAGGGAGCAGGCGGTGCTTCCTTTGCAGACTCGCTTTTGGAACTCTTGCCCTCGTCGCCCTCCTCTTGTGCATCCTCCCCATAACCCCTACGTATGCGGCGTGATGAATACGTGTGAGAAAGAAAAAAGAAGAAACGGAGAAAGACGAAAATAGTTTCGTGTACTGATGAGGGGGTTCAGGAGAGGGAGCAGGCTGTGCTTCCTTGGCAGACTCGCTTTTTTAGAACTCTTGCCCCCTCGTTGCTCTTCTTGTGCATCCTCCCCATTACCCTACGTATGCAGCGTAGATGAGTATCGTGTGAGACGAAAGAAAAAGAGAGAAACGGAGAAAGACGAAAATGGTTTGGTGTACAGATAAGGGGGTCCAGGAGAGGGAGCAGGCTGTGGTGCTTCCTTTACAGCATCACTCTTGGAACCCTTGCCCTCGTCATCCTCTTCTTGTGGGTCCTCCCCATAACCCCTATGTATGCAGTGTGATGAATACGTGTGAGAAAAAATAAAAGGAGAACGGAGAAAGACAAAATGGTTTGGTGTACAAGATATAGGGGGTCCAGGAGAGGGAAGCAGGCGGTGGTGCTTCCTTTACAGCATCACTCTTGGAACCCTTGCCCTCGTCGCCCTCGCTCTGTGTGCATCCTCCCCATTAAACACACCTGCGAGGGATAAAATGTGTAAGAAAAAAGGGAAAAGAGAAAAGAAGAAAAGAAGAAACAACAAAAAGAGAGCTTGGGGTCAGGCAGCCTGGGTCCAGGAGAGGGAGACGGAGAGCAGGGGGTGCTTCTTGACAGCCTCACTCATGGTACTCTTTTCCTCCTCGCCCTCTTCTTGTGTGTATTCTCACCATCTCTTACCCCTGCATAGCAGCGCAATGAATACGTGTGAGAAAGAAAAAAAGGAGAAACGGATAAAGACGTAAATAGATTCATTTACAGATAAGGGGGTCCAGGGGAGGGAGCAGGCGGTGCTCCTCTTTCAGCATCACTCTTGGAACCCTTGCCCTCGTCTCCCTCGTCTCCCTCCTCTTGTGCATCCTCCCCATAACCCCTATGTATGCAGCGTGATGAGTACGTGTGAGAGAAAAAAAGGAGAAAAGGAGAAAGACGAAAATAGTTTTGTGTACAGAAAAGGGGGTCCAGGAGAGGGAGCAGGCGGTGCTTCCTTTTGCAACTAGCTTTTGGAACATCTGCCCTCGTTGCTTTCTCTTCTTGTGCATCCTCCCCATTACCCCTACGGGATTCAGCGTGATGAATACGTGTGGAGAAAGAAAAAAAAAGGAGAAACGGAGAAAGACGAAAATGGTTTCGCTTACAGATTAGGGGGGCCAGGAGAGGGAGCAGGCGCTGCTTCCTTGGCACACTCCCTTTTTGTACTTTTTCTCTCGTCGCCCTCCTCTTGTGTATACTCCCCATGACCCCTACAAAGCACGATGAATATGTGTGAGAAAAAAAGGAAAAAAGGAGAAAAGAAAAAGAAGAAAAAAAAGCTTGCCTCTTTCCCCTCCTCTTTTGCCTCCTTGCCCCCCCCCCCTCCCCCCCCCTCTTTCTTCCCCTTCATATTCTCCTGGTCCACTAGTCCCCCCCCCCTTTGCCCCCTCCCCCCTCAACCCCACCCACACCCACACACTCACCTTACACTAAATGCCGTTGCTCCTCTTTGTTTCTTTGCCCCCCCCCCCCCTCTTTCTTCCCCTTCATAAACTACTAGTCCCCCCCCCCCCCCCACACACACACACTCCCCCCCCCCACACAAACACCCGCTCACTTTTCACTAAATGCCGTGCCTCCTCTTCGCCTTTTTCGCCCCCCCTCTGTCTTCCCCTTCGTATTCTCCTTGTCCACAAGCCCCCCCCCCACTCCACACACACACACCCCACGTACACTCACTCACTTTTCACTATATGCCGTGCTCCTCTTTGCTCTTTTGCCCCCCCCCCCCCCTTTCTTGCCCTTTGACATATACTCCTTGTCGACTAGGGGCCTCCAGTGGTCCTTCTCGAACTTTATGATGGACTGAGGGGCCCCACCACTTTCCACCAAACGAAGTGCTCCTCCTTGCCTTCTTGCCCCCCCCGCTCCCCCCCCACCCCCCCACACACACTCACTTTTTCAACTAATATGTCGTGCTCCTCTTTGCCTCCTTTGCCCCCCCCCCCCCCCCCCTCTTTCTTGCCCTTCATATACTCTTTGTTCCCTAGATTCCACCCTCACCCCCCACCCACCCCACCCATCCACTAACTTTTTCACTAAATGCCGTGCTTCCTCTTTGCCTCCTTGTCCCCCCTTTTTCTTCCCCTTCGTATTCTCCTTGTCCCACTTAATCCCTCAACCCCCCACCCCTTCCCCCCTCACCCCCCACACCCACACTCACTTTTCACTATATGCCGTGCTCCTCTTTGCCTCCTTGCCACCCCCCTCTTTCTTCCCCTTCATATACTCCTTGACGAAAAGATGCCTCCAGTGGTCTTGCTCAAACTTTATGATGGACTGAGGGGGGGGGCCTAGCATGTCCACCAACACATTAATGCCACCGGCTTTGTGAATGTGGGACCAGGATTCTCTTTCCATTGCAAGTTGCAGGAGGCAGTTGGCCAATGCGCCTGCTGCCATGTCCGCCTTGTGATACCGCATTGCTGAGAGGAGGGCGCTGGCGAGACCGCTAGATAGAGCCTCGGATTTAAGGTCTGGGCGCTGCGTGGGGTGTGGGAGGGAGGGAAGGTGTGTGGGGAGGTGTGTGTGTGTCTTTGTACAGTGATGTGGTGGTGTGGTGTGGTATGGCATTGCGGTACCGCATTGCCAAGAGGAGGGCGCTGACGAGGCTGCTGGATAGAGCCTCGGATTTAAGGTCGGGACGCTGCGTGGGGTGTGGGAGGAGTGGGTGTTGGAGGTGTGGGTGGGTGGTGTGGGGGGGAGGGGTGGGTGTTGGAGGGTTGTGTGGGTGGGGGTGTTGGAGGGTGGTTGTTGGAGGGGTGTGTGGGTGTTGGGTGTGTGGGGAGGGTGTTGGAGGGTGGATGTCGGAGATGTGTGTGCGTGTGTGTGTGTGTATATGGTGATGTGGTGGTCTAGTGTGTGCGGTGGTGTGGTATGGTATGGCCTTGTGGTACCGAGTTCCGAGAGGAGGGCGCTGGCGAGGCTGCCGGTTAGAGCCTTGTATTTAAGGTTGGGGCGCTGCGTTGGGTGTGGGAGGGTGTGTAGGGGGGGGTGTTGGAGGTGCGGGTGGGTGGGTTTGGGGGGCAGGGGTGGGTGTTGGAGGGTTGTTGAGCTCACCCCATTCAACAGAGACTTGATAAGGTTGGATATGCTTGCCATGGCGCTGTTGTGGTGTTGTGTTGTGTGTGGTGTGTTGTGGTATCGTGGTATCGTGGTGTTGTGTATTGTGTGTTGTGTCAACATAAGCAAACTCACCCCATTCAACATAGACTTGATAAGGTTGGATATGCTTGCCATGGCGCTGCTGTGGTGTTGTGTTGTGTTGTGTGTTGTGGTATCGTGGTGTTGTGTATTGTGTGTTGTGTCAACATAAGCAAACTCACCCCATTCAACATAGACTTGATAAGGTTGGATATGCTTGCCATGGCGCTGCTGTGGTGTTGTGTTGTGTTGTGTGTTGTGGTATCGTGGTGTTGTGTATTGTGTGTTGTGTCAACATAAGCAAACTCACCCCATTCAACATAGACTTGATAAGGTTGGATATGCTTGCCATGGCGCTGTTGTGGTGTTTTGTTGTGTGTGGTGTATTGTGTCTTGTGTCTACATAAGCAAACTCACCACATTCAACAGAGACTTGGTCAGGTTGCCTATGCTTGCCATGGCCGTGTTGTGCTGTGTTGTGTGTTGTGTGGTGTGTGTTTACCTACGTTGTGGTGTGTGGCGTGTGTTGTGTCTACATAAACAAACTCACCCCATTCAACAGAGACTTGGTCAGGTTGCCTATGCTTGCCATGGCCGTGTTGTGCTGCGTTGTGTGGTGTGTGGTGTGTGTTTACCTACGTTGTGGTGTGTGGCGTGTGTTGTGTCTACATAAGCAAACTCACCCCATTTGACAGAGACTTGATCAGGTTGCCTATGCTTGCCATGGCCGTGTTGTGGTGTGTGGTATATGTTGTGTTTACGTAAGAAACTTACCCCATTCAACTAAGACTTGACCAGGTTACCTATGCTAGCTATGGCCGTGTTGTGTTGTGTGTTGTGTGGTGTGTGTTTACCTAAGTTGTGTTGTGTGGCGTGTGTTGTGCTTACATAAGCAAACTCACCCCATTTGACAGAGACTAGACCAGGTCGCCTATGCTCGCCATGGCAGTGCTGTGTTGTGTTGTGTGTTGTGTCCTGTGTGGTGAGTGTGAATTGTGTGTTGTGTTGTTGTGGTGTGGTGTTGTTGTGGTGTGTTTACATGAGCTCCACAAACTCACCCCATGCAACAGAGACTTGATCAGGTTGGCTATGCTTGCCATGGCGCTGCTGTGGTGTTGTGGTGTTGTGTGTTGTGCTTTGTGTGGTGAGTGTGTATTGTGCGTTGTGTTGTTGTGGTGTATTGTTGTTGTGTTGTGTTTACATGAGCACCACAAACTCACCCCATTCAACAGAGACTTTATCAGGTTGGCTATGCTTGCCATGGCGCTGCTGTGGTGTTGTGGTGTTGTGTTGTGTGTTGTGTTTTGTGTGGTGAGTGTGTACTGTGCGTTGTGTTGTTGTGGTGTATTGTTGTTGTGGTGTGTTTACATGAGCACCACAAACTCACCCCATTCAACAGAGACTTGATCAGGTTGGCTATGCTTGCCATGGCGCTGCTGTGGTGTTGTGTTGTGTGATGTGTTTTGTGTGGTGTGTGTGTATTGTGTGTTGTGCGTACATGAGGAAACCCACCCCATGCAACAGAGCCTTGACCAGTTTAGCTATGCTTGCCATGGCGCTACTATGGTGTTGTGTTGTGAGTGCGTATTGTGTGTTGTGTTGTGGTGTTGTGGTGTTGTTGTGTTGCGTTTACATGAGCACCACAAACTCATCCCATTTAAGAGAGACTTGATCAGGTTGGCTATGCTTGCCATGGCGCTGCTGTGTTGTGTGGTGAGCGTGTATTGTGTTGTTGTGTAGTGGTGTTGTTGTGTGGTGTTTACATGAGCACCACTAACTCACCCCATTTAACAGAGACTATGCTGGCCATGGCTCTGTTGTGGTGTTGTGTTGTGTGTTGTGTTTTGTGTGGTGAGTGTGTATTGTGTGTTGTGTTGTTGTGTTGTTGCTGTGTTGTGTTAACATGTGCACCACTAACTCACCCCATTCAACAGAGACTTGACCAGTTTGGCTAGGCCTGCCATGGCGCTGTTGTGGTGGTGTGTTGTGTGTTGTGTTTTGTGAGGTGAGTGTGTCGTGTGTGTTGTGTTGTTGTTGTGTTGTGTTTACATGAGCACCACTAACTCACCCCATTTAACAGAGACTTGATCAGGTTGGCTATGCTTGCCATGGCGGTACCGTCCTGGCAGTTGCGCATTAGGAGGCAGTACGTATCATATGGCAAGGACTGGTCCAATGCGCGCAACAGTAAGCTTCGTGACTGCAGGGGGGGAGGCGGTGTGGGTGTGGGTGTGGGTGTGGGTGTGGGTGTGATGTGTGGTGTGTGGGTGTGGTGTGTGGTGTGTGGTGTGTGGGTGCATACATGTCATATGGCAAGGACTGGGTCCAATGCGATGCGCACAGTAAGCTTCGTGACTGCAGGGGGGAGGCGGTGTGGGTGTGGGTGTGGGTGTGATGTGTGGTGTGTGGTGTGTGGGTGTGGGTGTGGTGTGTGGTGTGTGGGTGCATGCACGTGCATGTGGCAAGGACTGGTCCAATGCGCGCAACAGTAAGCTTCGTGAACTGCAGGGGGGAGGCGGTGTGCGGTGTGGTGTGGTGTGATGTGATGGTGTGTGGTGTGTGGTGTGGTGTGTGAGTGTGGTGTATGGTGGTGTGGTGTGTGGTGTGCATGCACGTGCATGTGGCAAGGACTGAGTCCAATGCGTGCACAAGTAAGCTGAGGATTATTCTAACTTGGTGCGTGTGACGGCCGGTCTCGGATTGTGGTCAAGGGATGTGGGTGTGATGTGTGTGGTGTAGTGTGTGGTTGTGTGGGTGCATGGCACGTGCATGTAGGCAACGGACTGGTCCAACTGCGTGCAACAGTACAAGCTTCGTCCTGACGCAAGGGGGGGGGGGGTTGGGGGGGATAAGGTCTATTCTGGGCTGTTAGTGAAATTATGAAATGTATGCTGTGTAGGGTGTGGGGTGTGGGGGTGTGTGGGTAGTGGGTGTGTGTGGGGGGAGTGGTGGTTGGGACCGACCCATGTGCTCAACATCGTATACCTTAGAGGCGTCTTATATCCCCTCCCCCTCCCCTCCTCCTCCCCCCCCCCCTCACCCGGCTCCCACCTCCACCCCCAACCCAACTTCGAGTTCACAACGACCTGTCAACGGCTTGTTGATCATCTCAGGCAACCGCGGTTGCGCTGTTGCGCGGTATTGGGTGTTGTGTGCATATATGTATGTGTGTGTGTGCGTTGATGTTTGTGGTCGTCAGTGTGTGGTGGGGTGTGTGTGCGCGTAGTAGATGCTTGTGTGTTGGTGTTGTGTGCGTGCGTAGATGTGCCGTGCTGTAGATGTGTGTGTGCGTGTGTGTTGCGTAGATGTTTGGCAATGTAAGATGTGTGCGTAGCATGTGAGTGTGCATGCACGTTATCCCCATGAGGCGTACTGTTGACTCCTTTTTGGTCGTACGTACAGCAACGTACGAGGTGGTTGCTCGCATGTGCATGTTGTGCATTGTGGGTGTGCAGGTGTGTGGGTGTTGTTGTGTTGTGTGTGGTGTGCTGTAACACATGCTACCACCGCATCACATTCCCCTAACCATTGACTCCCCGCAACTAGCGTGTGCGTGTTGCGGGATTGATATGGGGTGAGCGGTGTGGTTGTGCAGGACTAGGTGTGATTAAATGTAGGTGTGTGTAGAATGTGCGTGTGGCGGCGCGTAGATGTGGGTGCATGTGTGGATATCGTGTGGTGTGGTTGTGTGTGGTGTGTTGTGCCTACACGTAGATCTGCTGGTGTGTGTGAGACTGTGGCTATCGATGGGCAAGAAAGTGTAGAGACTATTAGTTGGGTAGGTGTAATGATTCCTCCCGGACGAGTAACGCGTGTAGACATAAGTGTCTTGACATTGTGCATAGGATTGGACGCGGAGTGTGCTGAGTAAGTGATTGGCATGTTGTGTAGGAGGGTGTGTGCAAGATAAGTGAGACATGCCCCACTGTAGGGTGTGGTGTGTGGAAAACTGGCTAGCAGCAGGTGGGTCTAGCCATTGAACTCCTCGGCCTAACTAGTGTGTCGAGTGCTGTGCATGTAATGGGCATGGGCGTGTGTGAGGTGTGTGGTGGGTGCATGTCATGGCGATTGGTCGTGGCGTGTACAGCTATGATGTGTGCTGGTAGCGTGTGTGCGTGTGTGCGTAGATGGGTGTGGTGTAGTGGTGATTAACCGCTGCTATTCGCAAGGCGGCGTAGCGCCGATTTCACTTAATGCTCCTCTAGCGACTAGACACCGTGTCTTCGAACGATTGCATGTGTGACTGGTACGCTCCGGTAGGTGGTGTACGTGCGTGAGATTACGTAGAATATACCTGCTATCAGCATGGCCTGGCTATTGAACGTCACTCGACAATAGTGTGTGTGTGTGCAGCATGTATTCGGGGTATTGCCTTTGTGTGTGTGTGCATGTTAAGTGTGTGTTGGGGATTAAGGGGTGGCTCGTTAAGCCGTGTCTGTAGATGTTTAATGTGGTGGGTTGTGCGGTGTGTGTTGCGTAGGCTGTGTGGTGTGTGGTGTGGTGTGGCGTAGCCTGTGTATCGTGTAGGTTTGCGTGTGTGTGTCGTAAGGCTGGTGTTGTGTGTGTTGTGTGTGTCGCGTGAGATGTCTAAGTATGTGTGTGTTTGGTGCGGTAGATGTGTGAAGGTAGCGTGGTGGTGTTACACTGTTTTGTGTGTAGGTGTGTGTGAGAGTAGAATGTGTGTGTGTGTGTGTAACTTGCTATTCCGCATGGGAAAGAACTCCTGTATAGCCGGGTCCGTAAGGCAACACAGACACAGTGGTCTTTGCAGTGCATGGTGCCCTTGCTGTGTGGCCATGGGTGTGCAGGATGTGTGTGTCGTGTGTTGTGTGTGTGTGTGTAGGTGTGTGTGGTGATTGTTCCAGTCAACTGCTTCCGCGATGGCGTAATGTTTACTGACACTGGGCTAACTAGGGATCCAGTGGGTTTGCAATGTGGCAGGTGGTGCATGTGTGCAATGTGTGTGGTGATGTGTGTGTGTGTGGTGTGTGTGTAGGTGAGTGTGTGTGGTGGTCAACAAGCTATGGCCCGGCATGGCGTTACTGTTGTGACTCCTGGCAACTAGGGAGGGCACAGTGGTCCTTGAGTGTGCATGTGCTGCATGTGGTGCATTATGTGGGTGTGTTGTGTCGTGCTGTCGTGTGTAAGGTGAGTGTGTGGTGTTCATACAGCCTATCCGCTATCGGGTCGTACTGTTTTACTCTGAGGTCAAGCTGCAGACAGCAGTGTCTTGCAATTGTGCATGTGTGCATGATGTGCATGTGTGTGGGTTGTTGTGTGTTTGTGCTAGTGTGTGTGTGTCGGTGAGTGTGTGTTGTGGTCAACCCTGGGGCTATCGCGCATGGCGTCCTGTCTTACCTTCCCTAGGTCAACTAGACACAGTGCGGTCTTCATTTGTGCATGTGTTGTCATGTGTGCCATGTGTGGTGTAGGTGAGGGGTGTGTTGTGTGTCATACTGCTGATCGCGCAGTGAGCATGCCTGTCGTTTTTACTGCCTATGCGCATAGCGTGGGACCACTAGGTGTCTGGGTGGCCAGTGTGCATGTGTGCGCCATGTGCTTGTGTGTGTGGTGGTGGTGTAGGTGTAGGTGAGTGGTGTGTGTGTTCAACTGCTATCTCGCATGGCGGTACTGTTTACTTCTCAGGCAACTAGACACAGTGTCTTGCATGTTCGCGAAGTGTGTGCACGTTGTGTGTGTGTGTGTGGTGTGTGTGTGTGTAGTGTTAGGTGGTGTGTGGTGTGTCAACTGCTATCCGCATGCATACTGTTTTTTAACTTCCTTAGGGCTTAACCTCAAGAACACAGGTGCTCTTGCTATGTCGCATGTGTGTGTGTGTGTGTGGGTGTGTGTGTCAGCTTTTGGGGTGTCGGTGTAGGTTGAGTGTGTGTTGTGTCAACTGCTATCCGCATGTGGCGTACTTGTTTACTCCTAGCAAGCTAAGACACAGTAGTCTTGATGTGCATGGTGTGTGTGTGTGTGGTGGTGTGTGTGTGTGGTGTGTGTGTAGGTGTAAGCGTCGAAGTGGTGTGTGTGTGCAACTGCTCAACCGCATGGGCGTGCTGTTTGACTCCGTTCACGGTCAACTTAGACACAGTGGTCTTGCACACCTGTGGCTGTGTGGCATGTGTGTGTGTTTCTGGTGTGGGTGGGTGTAGTGTGTCGTGTAGGTGAGGTGAGTGGTGCTGTGTGTGGGGCCAATCTGCCTTCCGCATGGTCGTACTGTTTACTCCTAGGCACTATGTAACAGCAGTGTCCTTGCATTGTGCATTTGTGTGCGATGTGTGTGTGTGTGTCTGCTGTGTGTGTGTGGTGTGTGTAGGTGTAGGTGAGTGTGTGTTGTGTGCAACTGCTATCCGCGGATGGCTGTACTGTATCTAGCTCACTACTGGCAACTAGAAACACGCAGTGTATCTGTGCCTTCGCATTGTGCGATGTGTCTGTGTGTGTGTTGCATTTCGTGCGGTTTGTGGGTGTGCGCGTAGAAAGTGTTGCTGTGGTGTGTGTGTAGGGTGTGTTAGGTGCTGTAGGTGCAGTTGTTGTGCGTGATGTCTAACTGCGTCGCATCACAGCATGGCGTACTTGTTGTACTCGTAGGCAAACTTAGACACAAGTGTCCTTGGCATGCATGTGTTTGCCAATGTGGGGTGTGCCTAGTGCGATTGTCTGTGGTGGTTGGTTGTTTCGTGTGTGTCTGTGTGAAATGATGTAGGTGCTTAGAGGTTGTGTTTGTGTCAGTCATTTTTTACTGCGTATCCGTCGGATGCGTAACCTGGGGTTTACTCCTAGGCATACTAGAGTACTACGTGTATGTGTCCTTGCATGTGCACTTTTTGTGTGCAATGGTGTGTGTGTAGTGTGTTGTGTGTGTTGTGTGGTGTGTGTGTAGGCTGTACGGTGAGATGTGTGGTGTGTCAACTCGCTTATCCGCATGGGTTATTGTTTACTCCTAGGCAAACTAGACAGAGTGCTCTTCGCCATAGTGCATGTTGTGCATTGTGCTGTTGTAGTGCTGTGGCTGTGTTTGTGCTGTGTGTGGTGTAAAGGTTGAGTGTGTGTGCCACTGCTCAACTGCTACCGCATGGTGCGTACTCCGTTTACAACTTCTACGCAACTAGATCACAGCTGTCTTGCATGGTGGCATGATGCTGCTATCGTGGTGTGGTGTGTGTGTGCTGACTGTGGTTCTGTGTTAGGGGTGTAGGTGAGCTGTGTGTTATTGGTGTCACACTGGGCTATCCGCATCGCATTACTGTTCTTACTGTCTGCAATAGGTGACTCACACCACACTCAGGACCACCAGTGTCTATGCATGTGCATAGTGTTGCCATGTGTGGTGTGTGTGTGGCTGTGGTGTGGTGTGTTAGGCTGTTAGGGTGAGTGTGTGATGTGTCATTGCCTATCCGCCATCGCCGCATACTGTTTTACATCCTAGGCAACTAGAGACACACGTTGTCTTGCATGTAATGCATGTGTGTGTGCACTAGTGTGTCTGTGATGTCGTACGATGTGTAGGGTGTAGGTGCAGCTGTGTGTGCTGGTCCAACTGCTTTTCCGCATTTGGCATACTGTTTACATGGCCTATCGGCAACTAGACTACCAGTGTATCTGCCTAACTGTTGCACCATGTGTGCATGTGGTGCCTGTGTAAGTGTGTGTGTGTGCCTGTATGAGGCTGTAGGGGTGTACGCGTGAGTGTGTGTGTGTCAACTGCTATGCCGCATGGCGTAACTGGTTTTTTTAGACGTTCTCTCGGCAACTAGATCACAGTGTTTAGCATGTGCATGGGTGGCATGTGTGTGTGTGTGTTGGTGGTGTGCTGGTTTGTGTGGTGTAGGTGAGTTGTGTGTCGTGGTCACACTGCTCATCCGCATGGCGTTCTGTTTACTCGCTCAGTGCACATAGACTACAGTGTCGTGCATGTGCATGTGTGCATGTGTAGTGTGTGTGTGGTTTGTGTGTGTGTGTGTGTTGTGTAGGTTGTGGTGAGTGTGTGTGTGTCTAACTGCTATGCCGCATGGCCGTATCTGTTTACTCCTAGGGCAACTAGACACAGTGTCTGCTGCATTGTGATGTGTGTCTTGTGTGTGTGTGTGTGGATGTGTGTAGGTGTAGGTGAAGTTGTGTTGTGTGTCAACTGCTACGCCGCATTGGCGCTCTAACTTGTTTCGTCCTAGGCAACTAGACACGTGCTTTGCATGTGGATGTGTGCGCATGTGGTGCATGTGTGTGTTGTGTTGTGTCGTGTGTGGTGTAGGTGAGTGTGTTGTGTGTCACTGACGTATCCGCATGGCGTCTGTTTGCTTACTCCTAGGGCAACTTAGACACGTGGTCTGTGCATGTGCATGTCGGTGGCAATGTGTGTGTGGTGTGTCTGATGTGTGTGTGTGTGTGTAGGTGTTAGGTGAGTGTGGGTGTGTGTCAACTGGCTATCCGCATGGTCGTACTGTTTTACTCCTAGGTCATAGCACAACACGTGTCTTGGCATGTGCATGTTTGTTGATGTGTGTGTGTGTCCTCTGTGTTGCTGTGTGTGTGTGTAGGGTGTAGTGAGTGTGTTGTGTTCACTGTATCCGGCATGGCGTACTGTTTACGTCCTAGGCAACTAGATCACAGGGTCTTGCTGTGCATGTGTGCATTGTGTGTGTGCTGTCCTGTTGTGTGGGTGTGGTGCGTGTAGGTGTCAGGTGGAGTGTGTGCTGTGCCAACTGCTTTTCCGCATGCGTACTGTTTACTCCTAAGGTCAACTAGACAGCAGTGTCCTTGCCTTCGCATGTGCAATGTTGGTGTGGTGTGTTGCATGTGTGTGGGTGTGCGCGTAGATGTGTGGTGTGTGTGTAGTTGTGTAGGTGTGTAGGGTGAGTGTGTGTGTGTCAACGTGCTATCGGCGCCATGTGCGGTACTGTTTTACCCTAGTGCAACTAGACACAGTGTCATTGCATGTCGCATGTGGTCGGTCTTGGTGGGTGTGCTGTCTGTGCTGTGTGTGTGTGTGTGTGTGCGTAGGTTCGTAGGTGAGTGTGTGTGTGTCAACTTGCTATCCGCATGCGTAACTGTTTATCTAGGCAACCTAGACCAAGCGGTGGTCTTGCATGGTGCATTGTGTGCATGTGTGTGTGTGTGTGCTGTGTGTGTGTGTGTGTGTGTAGGTGTAAACGGTGAGGTGTGGTGGCGTGTGTCAACTGCTATCCGCATGGCGTACTGTTTACTCCTCAGGCCACTAGCACACAGCTGTCTTGATGTGGCATGTGTGCATGTGTGTTGTGTTGTGCATGTTGTGTGTGTGTGTGGTGTAGGTGAGTGTGTGTATGCCAACTGCTATCCCGCATGGCGTACCTGTTTTACTCCTAATGGCACACTTAGACACATGTGGTTCTTGCATGTGCATGTGTGCAATGTGTGTGTGTGTGTGTCGTGTGCTGTGTGTTTGTACGTGGTAGGTGAAGGTGCTGTGGTGTGTGCAACTGCTATCAACGCATGGCAATACTGTTTACTTCCTAAGGCAGTACGGTGAGGACAGCAGTGTCTTGCATGTGCATGCTGTGCATGTTGGTTGTGTGCTGTGGTGTACTTTTGGTCCTGTTTGTTTCTTTTGCTGGTCTTGGTTGTGTGTGTGTGTAGGGTGTAGGTGAGTGTGTGTTGAGTGTCAATTGCTAATCCGCAATGGGCGTACTGTTTACTCGCCCGTAGCCAACTTAGGTACTCAAGTGTCTTGCATCGTGCATGTGTGTGTGTGTGGTGTCGTGTGTGTGTGTGTAGGGGTGTAGGTGAGTGTGTGGTGTCGTCAACTGCTTTACCTGCTGTGCATATGTTTTACTCTC